>CAMPDV010001349.1:0-116755 GCA_946699065.1 Loxodes magnus | reverse complement strand
GATTTCTAAGAAAAGTGAATAAGAAAAGCAAGTAAAAGAGTCTGAAGATCAGTTTATGTATTTGAAAGTTTTAAGAACTATATAAGATTTCTAAGAAAAGTGAATAAGAAAAGCAAGTAAAAGAGTCTGAAGATCAGTTTATGTATTTGAAAGTTTTAAGAACTAGAAGTTTAAAAGAATGATAAGATTTCTAAGAAAAGTGAATAAGAAAAGCAAGTAAAAGAGTCTGAAGATCAGTTTATGTATTTGAAAGTTTAAAAGAATGATAAGATTTCTAAGAAAAGTGAAAAAGAAAAGCAAGTAAAAGAGTCTGAAGATCAGTTTATGTATTTGAAAGTTTTATGAACTAGAAGTTTAAAAGAATGATAAGATTTCTAAGAAAAGTGAAAAAGAAAAGCAAGTAAAAGAGTCTGAAGATCAGTTTATGTATTTGAAAGTTTTAAGAACTAGAAGTTTAAAAGAATGATAAGATTTCTAAGAAAAGTGAATAAGAAAAGCAAGTAAAAGAGTCGAAGATCAGTTTATGTATTTGAAAGTTTAAAAGAATGATAAGATTTCAAAGAAAAGTGAAAAAGAAAAGCAAGTAAAAGAGTCTGAAGATCAGTTTATGTATTTGAAAGTTTTATGAACTAGAAGTTTAAAAGAATTATAGGATTTCTAAGAAAAGTGAATAAGAAAAGCAAGTAAAAGAGTCTGAAGATCAGTTTATGTATTTGAAAGTTTTAAGAACTAGAAGTTTAAAAGAATGATAGGATTTCTAAGAAAAGTGAATAAGAAAAGCAAGTAAAAGAGTCTGAAGATCAGTTTATGTATTTGAAAGTTTAAAAGAATGATAAGATTTCTAAGAAAAGTGAAAAAGAAAAGCAAGTAAAAGAGTCTGAAGATCAGTTTATGGATTTGAAAGTTTTATGAACTAGAAGTTTAAAAGAATGATAGGATTTCTAAGAAAAGTGAATAAGAAAAGCAAGTAAAAGAGTCTGAAGATCAGTTTATGTATTTGAAAGTTTAAAAGAATGATAGGATTTCTAAGAAAAGTGAATAAGAAAAGCAAGTAAAAGAGTCTGAAGATCAGTTTATGTATTTGAAAGTTTTAAGAACTATATAAGATTTCTAAGAAAAGTGAATAAGAAAAGCAAGTAAAAGAGTCTGAAGATCAGTTTATGTATTTGAAAGTTTTAAGAACTAGAAAAGATTTCTAAGAAAAGTGAATAAGAAAAGCAAGTAAAAGAGTCTGAAGATCAGTTTATGTATTTGAAAGTTTTAAGAACTAGAAGTTTAAAAGAATGATAGGATTTCTAAGAAAAGTGAATAAGAAAAGCAAGTAAAAGAGTCTGAAGATCAGTTTATGTATTTGAAAGTTTTAAGAACTATATAAGATTTCTAAGAAAAGTGAAAAAGAAAAGCAAGTAAAAGAGTCTGAAGATCAGTTTATGTATTTGAAAGTTTTATGAACTAGAAGTTTAAAAGAATGATAGGATTTCTAAGAAAAGTGAATAAGAAAAGCAAGTAAAAGAGTCTGAAGATCAGTTTATGTATTTGAAAGTTTAAAAGAATGATAAGATTTCTAAGAAAAGTGAAAAAGAAAAGCAAGTAAAAGAGTCTGAAGATCAGTTTATGTATTTGAAAGATTTATGAACTAGAAGTTTAAAAGAATGATAGGATTTCTAAGAAAAGTGAATAAGAAAAGCAAGTAAAAGAGTCTGAAGATCAGTTTATGTATTTGAAAGTTTTAAGAACTATATAAGATTTCTAAGAAAAGTGAATAAGAAAAGCAAGTAAAAGAGTCTGAAGATCAGTTTATGTATTTGAAAGTTTTAAGAACTATATAAGATTTCTAAGAAAAGTGAATAAGAAAAGCAAGTAAAAGAGTCTGAAGATCAGTTTATGTATTTGAAAGTTTTAAGAACTAGAAGTTTAAAAGAATGATAAGATTTCTAAGAAAAGTGAATAAGAAAAGCAAGTAAAAGAGTCTGAAGATCAGTTTATGTATTTGAAAGTTTAAAAGAATGATAAGATTTCTAAGAAAAGTGAAAAAGAAAAGCAAGTAAAAGAGTCTGAAGATCAGTTTATGGATTTGAAAGTTTTATGAACTAGAAGTTTAAAAGAATGATAAGATTTCTAAGAAAAGTGAAAAAGAAAAGCAAGTAAAAGAGTCTGAAGATCAGTTTATGTATTTGAAAGTTTTAAGAACTAGAAGTTTAAAAGAATGATAAGATTTCTAAGAAAAGTGAATAAGAAAAGCAAGTAAAAGAGTCGAAGATCAGTTTATGTATTTGAAAGTTTAAAAGAATGATAAGATTTCAAAGAAAAGTGAAAAAGAAAAGCAAGTAAAAGAGTCTGAAGATCAGTTTATGTATTTGAAAGTTTTATGAACTAGAAGTTTAAAAGAATTATAGGATTTCTAAGAAAAGTGAATAAGAAAAGCAAGTAAAAGAGTCTGAAGATCAGTTTATGTATTTGAAAGTTTTAAGAACTAGAAGTTTAAAAGAATGATAGGATTTCTAAGAAAAGTGAATAAGAAAAGCAAGTAAAAGAGTCTGAAGATCAGTTTATGTATTTGAAAGTTTAAAAGAATGATAAGATTTCTAAGAAAAGTGAAAAAGAAAAGCAAGTAAAAGAGTCTGAAGATCAGTTTATGGATTTGAAAGTTTTATGAACTAGAAGTTTAAAAGAATGATAGGATTTCTAAGAAAAGTGAATAAGAAAAGCAAGTAAAAGAGTCTGAAGATCAGTTTATGTATTTGAAAGTTTAAAAGAATGATAGGATTTCTAAGAAAAGTGAATAAGAAAAGCAAGTAAAAGAGTCTGAAGATCAGTTTATGTATTTGAAAGTTTTAAGAACTATATAAGATTTCTAAGAAAAGTGAATAAGAAAAGCAAGTAAAAGAGTCTGAAGATCAGTTTATGTATTTGAAAGTTTTAAGAACTAGAAAAGATTTCTAAGAAAAGTGAATAAGAAAAGCAAGTAAAAGAGTCTGAAGATCAGTTTATGTATTTGAAAGTTTTAAGAACTAGAAGTTTAAAAGAATGATAGGATTTCTAAGAAAAGTGAATAAGAAAAGCAAGTAAAAGAGTCTGAAGATCAGTTTATGTATTTGAAAGTTTTAAGAACTATATAAGATTTCTAAGAAAAGTGAAAAAGAAAAGCAAGTAAAAGAGTCTGAAGATCAGTTTATGTATTTGAAAGTTTTATGAACTAGAAGTTTAAAAGAATGATAGGATTTCTAAGAAAAGTGAATAAGAAAAGCAAGTAAAAGAGTCTGAAGATCAGTTTATGTATTTGAAAGTTTAAAAGAATGATAAGATTTCTAAGAAAAGTGAAAAAGAAAAGCAAGTAAAAGAGTCTGAAGATCAGTTTATGGATTTGAAAGTTTTATGAACTAGAAGTTTAAAAGAATGATAGGATTTCTAAGAAAAGTGAATAAGAAAAGCAAGTAAAAGAGTCTGAAGATCAGTTTATGTATTTGAAAGTTTTAAGAACTATATAAGATTTCTAAGAAAAGTGAATAAGAAAAGCAAGTAAAAGAGTCTGAAGATCAGTTTATGTATTTGAAAGTTTTAAGAACTAGAAGTTTAAAAGAATGATAAGATTTCTAAGAAAAGTGAATAAGAAAAGCAAGTAAAAGAGTCTGAAGATCAGTTTATGTATTTGAAAGTTTTAAGAACTAGAAAAGATTTCTAAGAAAAGTGAATAAGAAAAGCAAGTAAAAGAGTCTGAAGATCAGTTTATGTATTTGAAAGTTTTAAGAACTAGAAGTTTAAAAGAATGATAGGATTTCTAAGAAAAGTGAATAAGAAAAGCAAGTAAAAGAGTCTGAAGATCAGTTTATGTATTTGAAAGTTTTAAGAACTAGATAAGATTTCTAAGAAAAGTGAATAAGAAAAGCAAGTAAAAGAGTCTGAAGATCAGTTTATGTATTTGAAAGTTTTAAGAACTAGATAAGATTTCTAAGAAAAGTGAATAAGAAAAGCAAGTAAAAGAGTCTGAAGATCAGTTTATGTATTTGAAAGTTTTAAGAACTATATAAGATTTCTAAGAAAAGTGAATAAGAAAAGCAAGTAAAAGAGTCTGAAGATCAGTTTATGTATTTGAAAGTTTTAAGAACTAGATAAGATTTCTAAGAAAAGTGAATAAGAAAAGCAAGTAAAAGAGTCTGAAGATCAGTTTATGTATTTGAAAGTTTTAAGAACTAGAAGTTTAAAAGAATGATAGGATTTCTAAGAAAAGTGAATAAGAAAAGCAAGTAAAAGAGTCTGAAGATCAGTTTATGTATTTGAAAGTTTAAAAGAATGATAGGATTTCTAAGAAAAGTGAAAAAGAAAAGCAAGTAAAAGAGTCTGAAGATCAGTTTATGTATTTGAAAGTTTTAAGAACTAGAAGTTTAAAAGAATGATAGGATTTCTAAGAAAAGTGAATAAGAAAAGCAAGTAAAAGAGTCTGAAGATCAGTTTATGTATTTGAAAGTTTAAAAGAATGATAAGATTTCTAAGAAAAGTGAAAAAGAAAAGCAAGTAAAAGAGTCTGAAGATCAGTTTATGGATTTGAAAGTTTTATGAACTAGAAGTTTAAAAGAATGATAGGATTTCTAAGAAAAGTGAATAAGAAAAGCAAGTAAAAGAGTCTGAAGATCAGTTTATGTATTTGAAAGTTTAAAAGAATGATAGGATTTCTAAGAAAAGTGAATAAGAAAAGCAAGTAAAAGAGTCTGAAGATCAGTTTATGTATTTGAAAGTTTTAAGAACTATATAAGATTTCTAAGAAAAGTGAATAAGAAAAGCAAGTAAAAGAGTCTGAAGATCAGTTTATGTATTTGAAAGTTTTAAGAACTAGAAAAGATTTCTAAGAAAAGTGAATAAGAAAAGCAAGTAAAAGAGTCTGAAGATCAGTTTATGTATTTGAAAGTTTTAAGAACTAGAAGTTTAAAAGAATGATAGGATTTCTAAGAAAAGTGAATAAGAAAAGCAAGTAAAAGAGTCTGAAGATCAGTTTATGTATTTGAAAGTTTTAAGAACTATATAAGATTTCTAAGAAAAGTGAAAAAGAAAAGCAAGTAAAAGAGTCTGAAGATCAGTTTATGTATTTGAAAGTTTTATGAACTAGAAGTTTAAAAGAATGATAGGATTTCTAAGAAAAGTGAATAAGAAAAGCAAGTAAAAGAGTCTGAAGATCAGTTTATGTATTTGAAAGTTTAAAAGAATGATAAGATTTCTAAGAAAAGTGAAAAAGAAAAGCAAGTAAAAGAGTCTGAAGATCAGTTTATGGATTTGAAAGTTTTATGAACTAGAAGTTTAAAAGAATGATAGGATTTCTAAGAAAAGTGAAAAAGAAAAGCAAGTAAAAGAGTCTGAAGATCAGTTTATGTATTTGAAAGTTTAAAAGAATTATAAGATTTCTAAGAAAAGTGAAAAAGAAAAGCAAGTAAAAGAGTCTGAAGATCAGTTTATGTATTTGAAAGATTTATGAACTAGAAGTTTAAAAGAATGATAGGATTTCTAAGAAAAGTGAATAAGAAAAGCAAGTAAAAGAGTCTGAAGATCAGTTTATGTATTTGAAAGTTTTAAGAACTATATAAGATTTCTAAGAAAAGTGAATAAGAAAAGCAAGTAAAAGAGTCTGAAGATCAGTTTATGTATTTGAAAGTTTTAAGAACTAGAAGTTTAAAAGAATGATAGGATTTCTAAGAAAAGTGAATAAGAAAAGCAAGTAAAAGAGTCTGAAGATCAGTTTATGTATTTGAAAGTTTTAAGAACTATATAAGATTTCTAAGAAAAGTGAATAAGAAAAGCAAGTAAAAGAGTCTGAAGATCAGTTTATGTATTTGAAAGTTTTAAGAACTAGAAGTTTAAAAGAATGATAGGATTTCTAAGAAAAGTGAATAAGAAAAGCAAGTAAAAGAGTCTGAAGATCAGTTTATGTATTTGAAAGTTTAAAAGAATGATAAGATTTCTAAGAAAAGTGAATAAGAAAAGCAAGTAAAAGAGTCTGAAGATCAGTTTATGTATTTGAAAGTTTTAAGAACTATATAAGATTTCTAAGAAAAGTGAATAAGAAAAGCAAGTAAAAGAGTCTGAATATCAGTTTATGTATTTGAAAGTTTTATGAACTAGAAGTCTAAAAGAATGATAGGATTTCTAAGAAAAGTGAATAAGAAAAGCAAGTAAAAGAGTCTGAAGATCAGTTTATGTATTTGAAAGTTTTAAGAACTATATAAGATTTCTAAGAAAAGTGAATAAGAAAAGCAAGTAAAAGAGTCTGAAGATCAGTTTATGTATTTGAAAGTTTTAAGAACTAGAAGTTTAAAAGAATGATAGGATTTCTAAGAAAAGTGAATAAGAAAAGCAAGTAAAAGAGTCTGAAGATCAGTTTATGTATTTGAAAGTTTTAAGAACTATATAAGATTTCTAAGAAAAGTGAATAAGAAAAGCAAGTAAAAGAGTCTGAAGATCAGTTTATGTATTTGAAAGTTTTAAGAACTAGAAGTTTAAAAGAATGATAGGATTTCTAAGAAAAGTGAATAAGAAAAGCAAGTAAAAGAGTCTGAAGATCAGTTTATGTATTTGAAAGTTTTAAGAACTATATAAGATTTCTAAGAAAAGTGAATAAGAAAAGCAAGTAAAAGAGTCTGAAGATCAGTTTATGTATTTGAAAGTTTTAAGAACTAGAAGTTTAAAAGAATGATAGGATTTCTAAGAAAAGTGAATAAGAAAAGCAAGTAAAAGAGTCTGAAGATCAGTTTATGTATTTGAAAGTTTAAAAGAATGATAAGATTTCTAAGAAAAGTGAATAAGAAAAGCAAGTAAAAGAGTCTGAAGATCAGTTTATGTATTTGAAAGTTTTAAGAACTAGAAGTTTAAAAGAATGATAGGATTTCTAAGAAAAGTGAATAAGAAAAGCAAGTAAAAGAGTCTGAAGATCAGTTTATGTATTTGAAAGTTTTAAGAACTAGATAAGATTTCTAAGAAAAGTGAATAAGAAAAGCAATTAAAAGAGTCTGAAGATCAGTTTATGTATTTGAAAGTTTTAAGAACTATATAAGATTTCTAAGAAAAGTGAATAAGAAAAGCAAGTAAAAGAGTCTGAAGATCAGTTTATGTATTTGAAAGTTTTAAGAACTAGAAGTTTAAAAGAATGATAGGATTTCTAAGAAAAGTGAATAAGAAAAGCAAGTAAAAGAGTCTGAAGATCAGTTTATGTATTTGAAAGTTTTATGAACTAGAAGTTTAAAAGAATTATAGGATTTCTAAGAAAAGTGAATAAGAAAAGCAAGTAAAAGAGTCTGAAGATCAGTTTATGTATTTGAAAGTTTTAAGAACTAGATAAGATTTCTAAGAAAAGTGAATAAGAAAAGCAAGTAAAAGAGTCTGAAGATCAGTTTATGTATTTGAAAGTTTTAAGAACTAGAAGTTTAAAAGAATGATAGGATTTCTAAGAAAAGTGAATAAGAAAATCAAGTAAAAGAGTCTGAAGATCAGTTTATGTATTTGAAAGTTTAAAAGAATGATAAGATTTCTAAGAAAAGTGAAAAAGAAAAGCAAGTAAAAGAGTCTGAAGATCAGTTTATGTATTTGAAAGTTTTAAGAACTATATAAGATTTCTAAGAAAAGTGAATAAGAAAAGCAAGTAAAAGAGTCTGAAGATCAGTTTATGTATTTGAAAGTTTTAAGAACTAGATAAGATTTCTAAGAAAAGT
The DNA here is from genome assembly GCA_946699065.1 of Loxodes magnus. Taxonomy (NCBI): domain Eukaryota; phylum Ciliophora; class Karyorelictea; order Loxodida; family Loxodidae; genus Loxodes; species Loxodes magnus. The sequence continues at coordinate 109,064 of CAMPDV010001349.1, read as the reverse complement.
GAATAAGAAAAGCAAGTAAAAGAGTCTGAAGATCAGTTTATGTATTTGAAAGTTTTAAGAACTATATAAGATTTCTAAGAAAAGTGAATAAGAAAAGCAAGTAAAAGAGTCTGAAGATCAGTTTATGTATTTGAAAGTTTTAAGAACTAGAAGTTTAAAAGAATGATAGGATTTCTAAGAAAAGTGAATAAGAAAAGCAAGTAAAAGAGTCTGAAGATCAGTTTATGTATTTGAAAGTTTAAAAGAATGATAGGATTTCTAAGAAAAGTGAAAAAGAAAAGCAAGTAAAAGAGTCTGAAGATCAGTTTATGTATTTGAAAGTTTTAAGAACTAGAAGTTTAAAAGAATGATAGGATTTCTAAGAAAAGTGAATAAGAAAAGCAAGTAAAAGAGTCTGAAGATCAGTTTATGTATTTGAAAGTTTAAAAGAATGATAAGATTTCTAAGAAAAGTGAAAAAGAAAAGCAAGTAAAAGAGTCTGAAGATCAGTTTATGGATTTGAAAGTTTTATGAACTAGAAGTTTAAAAGAATGATAGGATTTCTAAGAAAAGTGAATAAGAAAAGCAAGTAAAAGAGTCTGAAGATCAGTTTATGTATTTGAAAGTTTAAAAGAATGATAGGATTTCTAAGAAAAGTGAATAAGAAAAGCAAGTAAAAGAGTCTGAAGATCAGTTTATGTATTTGAAAGTTTTAAGAACTATATAAGATTTCTAAGAAAAGTGAATAAGAAAAGCAAGTAAAAGAGTCTGAAGATCAGTTTATGTATTTGAAAGTTTTAAGAACTAGAAAAGATTTCTAAGAAAAGTGAATAAGAAAAGCAAGTAAAAGAGTCTGAAGATCAGTTTATGTATTTGAAAGTTTTAAGAACTAGAAGTTTAAAAGAATGATAGGATTTCTAAGAAAAGTGAATAAGAAAAGCAAGTAAAAGAGTCTGAAGATCAGTTTATGTATTTGAAAGTTTTAAGAACTAGATAAGATTTCTAAGAAAAGTGAATAAGAAAAGCAAGTAAAAGAGTCTGAAGATCAGTTTATGTATTTGAAAGTTTTAAGAACTAGAAGTTTAAAAGAATGATAGGATTTCTAAGAAAAGTGAATAAGAAAAGCAAGTAAAAGAGTCTGAAGATCAGTTTATGTATTTGAAAGTTTAAAAGAATGATAAGATTTCTAAGAAAAGTGAAAAAGAAAAGCAAGTAAAAGAGTCTGAAGATCAGTTTATGGATTTGAAAGTTTTATGAACTAGAAGTTTAAAAGAATGATAGGATTTCTAAGAAAAGTGAAAAAGAAAAGCAAGTAAAAGAGTCTGAAGATCAGTTTATGTATTTGAAAGTTTAAAAGAATTATAAGATTTCTAAGAAAAGTGAAAAAGAAAAGCAAGTAAAAGAGTCTGAAGATCAGTTTATGTATTTGAAAGATTTATGAACTAGAAGTTTAAAAGAATGATAGGATTTCTAAGAAAAGTGAATAAGAAAAGCAAGTAAAAGAGTCTGAAGATCAGTTTATGTATTTGAAAGTTTTAAGAACTATATAAGATTTCTAAGAAAAGTGAATAAGAAAAGCAAGTAAAAGAGTCTGAAGATCAGTTTATGTATTTGAAAGTTTTAAGAACTAGAAGTTTAAAAGAATGATAGGATTTCTAAGAAAAGTGAATAAGAAAAGCAAGTAAAAGAGTCTGAAGATCAGTTTATGTATTTGAAAGTTTTAAGAACTATATAAGATTTCTAAGAAAAGTGAATAAGAAAAGCAAGTAAAAGAGTCTGAAGATCAGTTTATGTATTTGAAAGTTTTAAGAACTAGAAGTTTAAAAGAATGATAGGATTTCTAAGAAAAGTGAATAAGAAAAGCAAGTAAAAGAGTCTGAAGATCAGTTTATGTATTTGAAAGTTTTAAGAACTATATAAGATTTCTAAGAAAAGTGAATAAGAAAAGCAAGTAAAAGAGTCTGAAGATCAGTTTATGTATTTGAAAGTTTAAAAGAATGATAAGATTTCTAAGAAAAGTGAAAAAGAAAAGCAAGTAAAAGAGTCTGAAGATCAGTTTATGGATTTGAAAGTTTTATGAACTAGAAGTTTAAAAGAATGATAGGATTTCTAAGAAAAGTGAATAAGAAAAGCAAGTAAAAGAGTCTGAAGATCAGTTTATGTATTTGAAAGTTTTAAGAACTAGAAGTTTAAAAGAATGATAGGATTTCTAAGAAAAGTGAATAAGAAAAGCAAGTAAAAGAGTCTGAAGATCAGTTTATGTATTTGAAAGTTTAAAAGAATGATAAGATTTCTAAGAAAAGTGAATAAGAAAAGCAAGTAAAAGAGTCTGAAGATCAGTTTATGTATTTGAAAGTTTTAAGAACTATATAAGATTTCTAAGAAAAGTGAATAAGAAAAGCAAGTAAAAGAGTCTGAATATCAGTTTATGTATTTGAAAGTTTTATGAACTAGAAGTCTAAAAGAATGATAGGATTTCTAAGAAAAGTGAATAAGAAAAGCAAGTAAAAGAGTCTGAAGATCAGTTTATGTATTTGAAAGTTTTAAGAACTATATAAGATTTCTAAGAAAAGTGAATAAGAAAAGCAAGTAAAAGAGTCTGAAGATCAGTTTATGTATTTGAAAGTTTTAAGAACTAGAAGTTTAAAAGAATGATAGGATTTCTAAGAAAAGTGAATAAGAAAAGCAAGTAAAAGAGTCTGAAGATCAGTTTATGTATTTGAAAGTTTTAAGAACTATATAAGATTTCTAAGAAAAGTGAATAAGAAAAGCAAGTAAAAGAGTCTGAAGATCAGTTTATGTATTTGAAAGTTTTAAGAACTATATAAGATTTCTAAGAAAAGTGAAAAAGAAAAGCAAGTAAAAGAGTCTGAAGATCAGTTTATGGATTTGAAAGTTTTATGAACTAGAAGTTTAAAAGAATGATAGGATTTCTAAGAAAAGTGAATAAGAAAAGCAAGTAAAAGAGTCTGAAGATCAGTTTATGTATTTGAAAGTTTTAAGAACTAGAAGTTTAAAAGAAAAGTGAAAAAGAAAAGCAAGTAAAAGAGTCTGAAGATCAGTTTATGTATTTGAAAGTTTTATGAACTAGAAGTTTAAAAGAATGATAGGATTTCTAAGAAAAGTGAATAAGAAAAGCAAGTAAAAGAGTCTGAAGATCAGTTTATGTATTTGAAAGTTTAAAAGAATGATAAGATTTCTAAGAAAAGTGAAAAAGAAAAGCAAGTAAAAGAGTCTGAAGATCAGTTTATGTATTTGAAAGTTTTAAGAACTATATAAGATTTCTAAGAAAAGTGAATAAGAAAAGCAAGTAAAAGAGTCTGAAGATCAGTTTATGTATTTGAAAGTTTTAAGAACTAGATAAGATTTCTAAGAAAAGTGAATAAGAAAAGCAATTAAAAGAGTCTGAAGATCAGTTTATGTATTTGAAAGTTTTAAGAACTATATAAGATTTCTAAGAAAAGTGAATAAGAAAAGCAAGTAAAAGAGTCTGAAGATCAGTTTATGTATTTGAAAGTTTTAAGAACTAGAAGTTTAAAAGAATGATAGGATTTCTAAGAAAAGTGAATAAGAAAAGCAAGTAAAAGAGTCTGAAGATCAGTTTATGTATTTGAAAGTTTTATGAACTAGAAGTTTAAAAGAATGATAAGATTTCTAAGAAAAGTGAATAAGAAAAGCAAGTAAAAGAGTCTGAAGATCAGTTTATGTATTTGAAAGTTTTAAGAACTAGATAAGATTTCTAAGAAAAGTGAATAAGAAAAGCAAGTAAAAGAGTCTGAAGATCAGTTTATGTATTTGAAAGTTTTAAGAACTAGAAGTTTAAAAGAATGATAGGATTTCTAAGAAAAGTGAATAAGAAAAGCAAGTAAAAGAGTCTGAAGATCAGTTTATGTATTTGAAAGTTTAAAAGAATGATAAGATTTCTAAGAAAAGTGAAAAAGAAAAGCAAGTAAAAGAGTCTGAAGATCAGTTTATGTATTTGAAAGTTTTAAGAACTATATAAGATTTCTAAGAAAAGTGAATAAGAAAAGCAAGTAAAAGAGTCTGAAGATCAGTTTATGTATTTGAAAGTTTTAAGAACTAGATAAGATTTCTAAGAAAAGTGAATAAGAAAAGCAAGTAAAAGAGTCTGAAGATCAGTTTATGTATTTGAAAGTTTTAAGAACTATATAAGATTTCTAAGAAAAGTGAATAAGAAAAGCAAGTAAAAGAGTCTGAAGATCAGTTTATGTATTTGAAAGTTTTAAGAACTAGAAGTTTAAAAGAATGATAGGATTTCTAAGAAAAGTGAATAAGAAAAGCAAGTAAAAGAGTCTGAAGATCAGTTTATGTATTTGAAAGTTTTAAGAACTATATAAGATTTCTAAGAAAAGTGAATAAGAAAAGCAAGTAAAAGAGTCTGAAGATCAGTTTATGGATTTGAAAGTTTTATGAACTAGAAGTTTAAAAGAATGATAGGATTTCTAAGAAAAGTGAATAAGAAAAGCAAGTAAAAGAGTCTTAAGATCAGTTTTATGTATTTGAAAGTTTTAAGAACTAGAAGTTTAAAAGAAAAGTGAATAAGAAAAGCAAGTAAAAGAGTCTGAAGGTCAGTTTATGTATTTGAAAGTTTTATGAACTAGAAGTTTAAAAGAAAAGTGAATAAGAAAAGCAAGTAAAAGAGTCTGAAGGTCAGTTTATGTATTTGAAAGTTTTAAGAACTAGAAGTTTAAAAGAATGATAAGATTTCTGAGAAAAGTGAATAAGAAAAGCAAGTAAAAGAGTCTGAAGATCAGTTTATGTATTTGAAAGTTTTAAGAACTAGAAGTTTAAAAGAATGATAAGATTTCTAAGAAAAGTGAATAAGAAAAGCAAGTAAAAGAGTCTGAAGATCAGTTTATGTATTTGAAAGTTTAAAAGAATGATAAGATTTCTAAGAAAAGTGAAAAAGAAAAGCAAGTAAAAGAGTCTGAAGGTCAGTTTATGTATTTGAAAGTTTTTTGAACTAGAAGTTTAAAAGAATGATAGGATTTCTAAGAAAAGTGAATAAGAAAAGCAAGTAAAAGAGTCGAAGATCAGTTTATGTATTTGAAAGTTTTAAGAACTAGATAAGATTTCTAAGAAAAGTGAATAAGAAAAGCAAGTAAAAGAGTCTGAAGATCAGTTTATGTAATTGAAAATTTTAAGAACTAGAAGTTTAAAAGAATGATAAGATTTCTAAGAAAAGTGAATAAGAAAAGCAAGTAAATGAGTCTGAAGATCAGTTTATGTATTTGAAAGTTTTAAGAACTAGAAGTTTAAAAGAATGATAAGATTTCTAAGAAAAGTGAATAAGAAAAGCAAGTAAAAGAGTCTGAAGATCAGTTTATGTATTTGAAAGTTTAAAAGAATGATAAGATTTCTAAGAAAAGTGAAAAAGAAAAGCAAGTAAAAGAGTCTGAAGATCAGTTTATGTATTTGAAAGTTTTATGAACTAGAAGTTTAAAAGAATGATAAGATTTCTAAGAAAAGTGAATAAGAAAAGCAAGTAAAAGAGTCTGAAGATCAGTTTATGTATTTGAAAGTTTAAAAGAATGATAAGATTTCTAAGAAAAGTGAAAAAGAAAAGCAAGTAAAAGAGTCTGAAGATCAGTTTATGTATTTGAAAGTTTTATGAACTAGAAGTTTAAAAGAATGATAAGATTTCTAAGAAAAGTGAATAAGAAAAGCAAGTAAAAGAGTCTGAAGATCAGTTTATGTATTTGAAAGTTTTAAGAACTAGATAAGATTTCTAAGAAAAGTGAATAAGAAAAGCAAGTAAAAGAGTCTGAAGATCAGTTTATGTATTTGAAAGTTTAAAAGAATGATAAGATTTCTAAGAAAAGTGAAAAAGAAAAGCAAGTAAAAGAGTCTGAAGATCAGTTTATGTATTTGAAAGTTTTATGAACTAGAAGTTTAAAAGAATGATAGGATTTCTAAGAAAAGTGAATAAGAAAAGCAAGTAAAAGAATCTGAAGATCAGTTTATGTATTTGAAAGTTTTAAGAACTATATAAGATTTCTAAGAAAAGTGAATAAGAAAAGCAAGTAAAAGAGTCTGAAGATCAGTTTATGTATTTGAAAGTTTTAAGAACTAGAAGTTTAAAAGAATGATAAGATTTCTAAGAAAAGTGAATAAGAAAAGCAAGTAAAAGAGTCTGAAGATCAGTTTATGGATTTGAAAGTTTTATGAACTAGAAGTTTAAAAGAATGATAGGATTTCTAAGAAAAGTGAATAAGAAAAGCAAGTAAAAGAGTCTTAAGATCAGTTTTATGTATTTGAAAGTTTTAAGAACTAGAAGTTTAAAAGAAAAGTGAATAAGAAAAGCAAGTAAAAGAGTCTGAAGGTCAGTTTATGTATTTGAAAGTTTAAAAGAATGATAAGATTTCTAAGAAAAGTGAATAAGAAAAGCAAGTAAAAGAGTCTTAAGATCAGTTTTATGTATTTGAAAGTTTTAAGAACTAGAAGTTTAAAAGAAAAGTGAATAAGAAAAGCAAGTAAAAGAGTCTGAAGATCAGTTTATGTATTTGAAAGTTTAAAAGAATGATAAGATTTCTAAGAAAAGTGAATAAGAAAAGCAAGTAAAAGAGTCTGAAGATCAGTTTATGGATTTGAAAGTTTTATGAACTAGAAGTTTAAAAGAATGATAGGATTTCTAAGAAAAGTGAATAAGAAAAGCAAGTAAAAGAGTCTTAAGATCAGTTTTATGTAATTGAAAGTTTTAAGAACTAGAAGTTTAAAAGAAAAGTGAATAAGAAAAGCAAGTAAAAGAGTCTGAAGATCAGTTTATGTATTTGAAAGTTTAAAAGAATGATAAGATTTCTAAGAAAAGTGAATAAGAAAAGCAAGTAAAAGAGTCTGAAGATCAGTTTATGTATTTGAAAGTTTTAAGAACTATATAAGATTTCTAAGAAAAGTGAATAAGAAAAGCAAGTAAAAGAGTCTGAAGATCAGTTTATGTATTTGAAAGTTTTAAGAACTAGAAAAGATTTCTAAGAAAAGTGAATAAGAAAAGCAAGTAAAAGAGTCTGAAGATCAGTTTATGTATTTGAAAGTTTTAAGAACTAGAAGTTTAAAAGAATGATAAGATTTCTAAGAAAAGTGAATAAGAAAAGCAAGTAAAAGAGTCTGAAGATCAGTTTATGTATTTGAAAGTTTTAAGAACTATATAAGATTTCTAAGAAAAGTGAAAAAGAAAAGCAAGTAAAAGAGTCTGAAGATCAGTTTATGTATTTGAAAGTTTTAAGAACTAGAAGTTTAAAAGAATGATAGGATTTCTAAGAAAAGTGAATAAGAAAAAGCAAGTAAAAGAGTCTGAAGATCAGTTTATGTATTTGAAAGTTTTAAGAACTAGATAAGATTTCTAAGAAAAGTCAATAAGAAAAGCAAGTAAAAGAGTCTGAAGATCAGTTTATGTATTTGAAAGTTTTAAGAACTATATAAGATTTCTAACAAAAGTGAATAAGAAAAGCAAGTAAAAGAGTCTGAAGATCAGTTTATGTATTTGAAAGTTTTAAGAACTAGAAGTTTAAAAGAATGATAAGATTTCTAAGAAAAGTGAATAAGAAAAGCAAGTAAAAGAGTCTGAAGATCAGTTTATGTATTTGAAAGTTTAAAAGAATGATAAGATTTCTAAGAAAAGTGAAAAAGAAAAGCAAGTAAAAGAGTCTGAAGATCAGTTTATGTATTTGAAAGTTTTAAGAACTAGAAGTTTAAAAGAATGATAAGATTTCTAAGAAAAGTGAATAAGAAAAGCAAGTAAAAGAGTCTGAAGATCAGTTTATGTATTTGAAAGTTTAAAAGAATGATAAGATTTCTAAGAAAAGTGAATAAGAAAAGCAAGTAAAAGAGTCTGAAGATCAGTTTATGTATTTGAAAGTTTTAAGAACTATATAAGATTTCTAAGAAAAGTGAATAAGAAAAGCAAGTAAAAGAGTCTGAAGATCAGTTTATGTATTTGAAAGTTTTAAGAACTAGATAAGATTTCTAAGAAAAGTGAATAAGAAAAGCAAGTAAAAGAGTCTGAAGATCAGTTTATGTATTTGAAAGTTTTAAGAACTAGATAAGATTTCTAAGAAAAGTGAATAAGAAAAGCAAGTAAAAGAGTCTGAAGATCAGTTTATGTATTTGAAAGTTTTAAGAACTAGAAGTTTAAAAGAATGATAAGATTTCTAAGAAAAGTGAATAAGAAAAGCAAGTAAAAGAGTCTGAAGATCAGTTTATGTATTTGAAAGTTTTAAGAACTAGAAGTTTAAAAGAATGATAGGATTTCTAAGAAAAGTGAATAAGAAAAGCAAGTAAAAGAGTCTGAAGATCAGTTTATGTATTTGAAAGTTTTAAGAACTATATAAGATTTCTAAGAAAAGTGAATAAGAAAAGCAAGTAAAAGAGTCTGAAGATCAGTTTATGTATTTGAAAGTTTTAAGAACTAGAAGTTTAAAAGAATGATAAGATTTCTAAGAAAAGTGAATAAGAAAAGCAAGTAAAAGAGTCTGAAGATCAGTTTATGTATTTGAAAGTTTTAAGAACTATATAAGATTTCTAAGAAAAGTGAAAAAGAAAAGCAAGTAAAAGAGTCTGAAGATCAGTTTATGTATTTGAAAGTTTTATGAACTAGAAGTTTAAAAGAATGATAAGATTTCTAAGAAAAGTGAATAAGAAAAGCAAGTAAAAGAGTCTGAAGATCAGTTTATGTATTTGAAAGTTTTAAGAACTATATAAGATTTCTAAGAAAAGTGAATAAGAAAAGCAAGTAAAAGAGTCTGAAGATCAGTTTATGTATTTGAAAGTTTTAAGAACTAGAAGTTTAAAAGAATGATAAGATTTCTAAGAAAAGTGAATAAGAAAAGCAAGTAAAAGAGTCTGAAGATCAGTTTATGTATTTGAAAGTTTAAAAGAATGATAAGATTTCTAAGAAAGTGAATAAGAAAAGCAAGTAAAAGAGTCTGAAGATCAGTTTATGTATTTGAAAGTTTTAAGAACTAGATAAGATTTCTAAGAAAAGTGAATAAGAAAAGCAAGTAAAAGAGTCTGAAGATCAGTTTATGTATTTGAAAGTTTTAAGAACTAGATAAGATTTCTAAGAAAAGTGAATAAGAAAAGCAAGTAAAAGAGTCTGAAGATCAGTTTATGTATTTGAAAGTTTTAAGAACTAGAAGTTTAAAAGAATGATAGGATTTCTAAGAAAAGTGAATAAGAAAAGCAAGTAAAAGAGTCTGAAGATCAGTTTATGTATTTGAAAGTTTTATGAACTAGAAGTTTAAAAGAATGATAAGATTTCTAAAAAAAGTGAATAAGAAAAGCAAGTAAAAGAGTCTGAAGATAAGTTTATGTATTTGAAAGTTTTAAGAACTAGATAAGATTTCTAAGAAAAGTGAATAAGAAAAGCAAGTAAAAGAGTCTGAAGATCAGTTTATGTATTTGAAAGTTTTAAGAACTAGAAGTTTAAAAGAATGATAGGATTTCTAAGAAAAGTGAATAAGAAAAGCAAGTAAAAGAGTCTGAAGATCAGTTTATGTATTTGAAAGTTTAAAAGAATGATAAGATTTCTAAGAAAAGTGAAAAAGAAAAGCAAGTAAAAGAGTCTGAAGATCAGTTTATGTATTTGAAAGTTTTAAGAACTATATAAGATTTCTAAGAAAAGTGAATAAGAAAAGCAAGTAAAAGAGTCTGAAGATCAGTTTATGTATTTGAAAGTTTTAAGAACTAGATAAGATTTCTAAGAAAAGTGAATAAGAAAAGCAAGTAAAAGAGTCTGAAGATCAGTTTATGTATTTGAAAGTTTTAAGAACTAGATAAGATTTCTAAGAAAAGTGAATAAGAAAAGCAAGTAAAAGAGTCTGAAGATCAGTTTATGTATTTGAAAGTTTTAAGAACTAGAAGTTTAAAAGAATGATAAGATTTCTAAGAAAAGTGAATAAGAAAAGCAAGTAAAAGAGTCTGAAGATCAGTTTATGTATTTGAAAGTTTTAAGAACTAGATAAGATTTCTAAGAAAAGTGAATAAGAAAAGCAAGTAAAAGAGTCTGAAGATCAGTTTATGTATTTGAAAGTTTTAAGAACTATATAAGATTTCTAAGAAAAGTGAATAAGAAAAGCAAGTAAAAGAGTCTGAAGATCAGTTTATGTATTTGAAAGTTTTAAGAACTAGAAGTTTAAAAGAATGATAAGATTTCTAAGAAAAGTGAATAAGAAAAGCAAGTAAAAGAGTCTGAAGATCAGTTTATGTATTTGAAAGTTTTAAGAACTAGAAGTTTAAAAGAATGATAGGATTTCTAAGAAAAGTGAATAAGAAAAGCAAGTAAAAGAGTCTGAAGATCAGTTTATGTATTTGAAAGTTTTAAGAACTAGATAAGATTTCTAAGAAAAGTGAATAAGAAGAGCAAGTAAAAGAGTCTGAAGATCAGTTTTTGTGATTTGAAAGTTTTAAGAACTAGATAAGATTTCTAAGAAAAGTGAATAAGAAAAGCAAGTAAAAGAGTCTGAAGATCAGTTTATGTATTTGAAAGTTTTAAGAACTATATAAGATTTCTAAGAAAAGTGAATAAGAAAAGCAAGTAAAAGAGTCTGAAGATCAGTTTATGTATTTGAAAGTTTTAAGAACTAGATAAGATTTCTAAGAAAAGTGAATAAGAAAAGCAAGTAAAAGAGTCTGAAGATCAGTTTATGTATTTGAAAGTTTAAAAGAATGATAAGATTTCTAAGAAAGTGAATAAGAAAAGCAAGTAAAAGAGTCTGAAGATCAGTTTATGTATTTGAAAGTTTTAAGAACTATATAAGATTTCTAAGAAAAGTGAATAAGAAAAGCAAGTAAAAGAGTCTGAAGATCAGTTTATGTATTTGAAAGTTTTAAGAACTAGATAAGATTTCTAAGAAAAGTGAATAAGAAAAGCAAGTAAAAGAGTCTGAAGATCAGTTTATGTATTTGAAAGTTTTAAGAACTATATAAGATTTCTAAGAAAGTGAATAAGAAAAGCAAGTAAAAGAGTCTGAAGATCAGTTTATGTATTTGAAAGTTTTAAGAACTAGAAGTTTAAAAGAATGATAGGATTTCTAAGAAAAGTGAATAAGAAAAGCAAGTAAAAGAGTCTGAAGATCAGTTTATGTATTTGAAAGTTTTAAGAACTAGATAAGATTTCTAAGAAAAGTGAATAAGAAAAGCAAGTAAAAGAGTCTGAAGATCAGTTTATGTATTTGAAAGTTTTAAGAACTAGAAGTTTAAAAGAATGATAGGATTTCTAAGAAAAGTGAATAAGAAAAGCAAGTAAAAGAGTCTGAAGATCAGTTTATGTATTTGAAAGTTTTATGAACTAGAAGTTTAAAAGAATGATAAGATTTCTAAGAAAAGTGAATAAGAAAAGCAAGTAAAAGAGTCTGAAGATAAGTTTATGTATTTGAAAGTTTTAAGAACTAGATAAGATTTCTAAGAAAAGTGAATAAGAAAAGCAAGTAAAAGAGTCTGAAGATCAGTTTATGTATTTGAAAGTTTTAAGAACTAGAAGTTTAAAAGAATGATAGGATTTCTAAGAAAAGTGAAAAAGAAAAGCAAGTAAAAGAGTCTGAAGATCAGTTTATGTATTTGAAAGTTTAAAAGAATGATAAGATTTCTAAGAAAAGTGAAAAAGAAAAGCAAGTAAAAGAGTCTGAAGATCAGTTTATGTATTTGAAAGTTTTAAGAACTATATAAGATTTCTAAGAAAAGTGAATAAGAAAAGCAAGTAAAAGAGTCTGAAGATCAGTTTATGTATTTGAAAGTTTTAAGAACTAGATAAGATTTCTAAGAAAAGTGAATAAGAAAAGCAAGTAAAAGAGTCTGAAGATCAGTTTATGTATTTGAAAGTTTTAAGAACTAGATAAGATTTCTAAGAAAAGTGAATAAGAAAAGCAAGTAAAAGAGTCTGAAGATCAGTTTATGTATTTGAAAGTTTTAAGAACTAGAAGTTTAAAAGAATGATAAGATTTCTAAGAAAAGTGAATAAGAAAAGCAAGTAAAAGAGTCTGAAGATCAGTTTATGTATTTGAAAGTTTTAAGAACTATATAAGATTTCTAAGAAAAGTGAATAAGAAAAGCAAGTAAAAGAGTCTGAAGATCAGTTTATGTATTTGAAAGTTTTAAGAACTAGAAGTTTAAAAGAATGATAGGATTTCTAAGAAAAGTGAAAAAGAAAAGCAAGTAAAAGAGTCTGAAGATCAGTTTATGTATTTGAAAGTTTAAAAGAATGATAAGATTTCTAAGAAAAGTGAAAAAGAAAAGCAAGTAAAAGAGTCTGAAGATCAGTTTATGTATTTGAAAGTTTTAAGAACTATATAAGATTTCTAAGAAAAGTGAATAAGAAAAGCAAGTAAAAGAGTCTGAAGATCAGTTTATGTATTTGAAAGTTTTAAGAACTAGATAAGATTTCTAAGAAAAGTGAATAAGAAAAGCAAGTAAAAGAGTCTGAAGATCAGTTTATGTATTTGAAAGTTTTAAGAACTATATAAGATTTCTAAGAAAAGTGAATAAGAAAAGCAAGTAAAAGAGTCTGAAGATCAGTTTATGTATTTGAAAGTTTTAAGAACTAGAAGTTTAAAAGAATGATAAGATTTCTAAGAAAAGTGAATAAGAAAAGCAAGTAAAAGAGTCTGAAGATCAGTTTATGTATTTGAAAGTTTTAAGAACTATATAAGATTTCTAAGAAAAGTGAATAAGAAAAGCAAGTAAAAGAGTCTGAAGATCAGTTTATGTATTTGAAAGTTTTAAGAACTAGAAGTTTAAAAGAATGATAAGATTTCTAAGAAAAGTGAATAAGAAAAGCAAGTAAAAGAGTCTGAAGATCAGTTTATGTATTTGAAAGTTTTAAGAACTAGATAAGATTTCTAAGAAAAGTGAATAAGAAAAGCAAGTAAAAGAGTCTGAAGATCAGTTTATGGATTTGAAAGTTTTAAGAACTAGATAAGATTTCTAAGAAAAGTGAATAAGAAAAGCAAGTAAAAGAGTCTGAAGATCAGTTTATGTATTTGAAAGTTTTAAGAACTATATAAGATTTCTAAGAAAAGTGAATAAGAAAAGCAAGTAAAAGAGTCTGAAGATCAGTTTATGTATTTGAAAGTTTTAAGAACTAGATAAGATTTCTAAGAAAAGTGAATAAGAAAAGCAAGTAAAAGAGTCTGAAGATCAGTTTATGTATTTGAAAGTTTTAAGAACTATATAAGATTTCTAAGAAAAGTGAATAAGAAAAGCAAGTAAAAGAGTCTGAAGATCAGTTTATGTATTTGAAAGTTTTAAGAACTAGAAGTTTAAAAGAATGATAGGATTTCTAAGAAAAGTGAATAAGAAAAGCAAGTAAAAGAGTCTGAAGATCAGTTTATGTATTTGAAAGTTTTAAGAACTAGATAAGATTTCTAAGAAAAGTGAATAAGAAAAGCAAGTAAAAGAGTCTGAAGATCAGTTTATGTATTTGAAAGTTTTAAGAACTAGATAAGATTTCTAAGAAAAGTGAATAAGAAAAGCAAGTAAAAGAGTCTGAAGATCAGTTTATGTATTTGAAAGTTTTAAGAACTAGAAGTTTAAAAGAATGATAAGATTTCTAAGAAAAGTGAATAAGAAAAGCAAGTAAAAGAGTCTGAAGATCAGTTTATGTATTTGAAAGTTTTAAGAACTAGATAAGATTTCTAAGAAAAGTGAATAAGAAAAGCAAGTAAAAGAGTCTGAAGATCAGTTTATGGATTTGAAAGTTTTAAGAACTAGAAGTTTAAAAGAATGATAAGATTTCTAAGAAAAGTGAATAAGAAAAGCAGGTAAAAGAGTCTGAAGATCAGTTTATGTATTTGAAAGTTTTAAGAACTATATAAGATTTCTAAGAAAAGTGAATAAGAAAAGCAAGTAAAAGAGTCTGAAGATCAGTTTATGTATTTGAAAGTTTTAAGAACTAGAAGTTTAAAAGAATGATAAGATTTCTAAGAAAAGTGAATAAGAAAAGCAAGTAAAAGAGTCTGAAGATCAGTTTATGTATTTGAAAGTTTTAAGAACTAGATAAGATTTCTAAGAAAAGTGAATAAGAAAAGCAAGTAAAAGAGTCTGAAGATCAGTTTATGTATTTTAAAGTTTTAAGAACTAGAAGTTTAAAAGAATGATAAGATTTCTAAGAAAAGTGAATAAGAAAAGCAAGTAAAAGAGTCTGAAGATCAGTTTATGTATTTGAAAGTTTTAAGAACTAGAAGTTTAAAAGAATGATAAGATTTCTAAGAAAAGTCAATAAGAAAAGAAAGTAAAAGAGTCTGAAGATCAGTTTATGTATTTGAAAGTTTTATGAACTAGAAGTTTAAAAGAATGATAGGATTTCTAAGAAAAGTGAATAAGAAAAGCAAGTAAAAGAGTCTGAAGATCAGTTTATGTATTTGAAAGTTTTAAGAACTATATAAGATTTCTAAGAAAAGTGAATAAGAAAAGCAAGTAAAAGAGTCTGAAGATCAGTTTATGTATTTGAAAGTTTTAAGAACTAGAAGTTTAAAAGAATGATAAGATTTCTAAGAAAAGTGAATAAGAAAAGCAAGTAAAAGAGTCTGAAGATCAGTTTATGTATTTGAAAGTTTAAAAGAATGATAAGATTTCTAAGAAAAGTGAAAAAGAAAAGCAAGTAAAAGAGTCTGAAGATCAGTTTATGTATTTGAAAGTTTTAAGAACTATATAAGATTTCTAAGAAAAGTGAATAAGAAAAGCAAGTAAAAGAGTCTGAAGATCAGTTTATGTATTTGAAAGTTTTAAGAACTAGATAAGATTTCTAAGAAAAGTGAATAAGAAAAGCAAGTAAAAGAGTCTGAAGATCAGTTTATGTATTTGAAAGTTTTAAGAACTATATAAGATTTCTAAGAAAAGTGAATAAGAAAAGCAAGTAAAAGAGTCTGAAGATCAGTTTATGTATTTGAAAGTTTTAAGAACTAGAAGTTTAAAAGAATGATAAGATTTCTAAGAAAAGTGAATAAGAAAAGCAAGTAAAAGAGTCTGAAGATCAGTTTATGTATTTGAAAGTTTTAAGAACTAGATAAGATTTCTAAGAAAAGTGAATAAGAAAAGCAAGTAAAAGAGTCTGAAGATCAGTTTATGTATTTGAAAGTTTTAAGAACTAGAAGTTTAAAAGAATGATAGGATTTCTAAGAAAAGTGAATAAGAAAAGCAAGTAAAAGAGTCTGAAGATCAGTTTATGTATTTGAAAGTTTAAAAGAATGATAAGATTTCTAAGAAAAGTGAAAAAGAAAAGCAAGTAAAAGAGTCTGAAGATCAGTTTATGTATTTGAAAGTTTTAAGAACTAGATAAGATTTCTAAGAAAAGTGAATAAGAAAAGCAAGTAAAAGAGTCTGAAGATCAGTTTATGTATTTGAAAGTTTTAAGAACTATTTAAGATTTCTAAGAAAAGTGAATAAGAAAAGCAAGTAAAAGAGTCTGAAGATCAGTTTATGTATTTGAAAGTTTTAAGAACTATATAAGATTTCTAAGAAAAGTGAATAAGAAAAGCAAGTAAAAGAGTCTGAAGATCAGTTTATGTATTTGAAAGTTTTAAGAACTAGATAAGATTTCTAAGAAAAGTGAATGAGAAAAGCAAGTAAAAGAGTCTGAAGATCAGTTTATGTATTTGAAAGTTTTAAGAACTATTTAAGATTTCTAAGAAAAGTGAATAAGAAAAGCAAGTAAAAGAGTCTGAAGATCAGTTTATGTATTTGAAAGTTTTAAGAACTAGAAGTTTAAAAGAATGATAGGATTTCTAAGAAAAGTGAATAAGAAAAGCAAGTAAAAGAGTCTGAAGATCAGTTTATGTATTTGAAAGTTTAAAAGAATGATAAGATTTCTAAGAAAAGTGAAAAAGAAAAGCAAGTAAAAGAGTCTGAAGATCAGTTTATGGATTTGAAAGTTTTATGAACTAGAAGTTTAAAAGAATGATAGGATTTCTAAGAAAAGTGAATAAGAAAAGCAAGTAAAAGAGTCTGAAGATCAGTTTATGTATTTGAAAGTTTAAAAGAATGATAAGATTTCTAAGAAAAGTGAATAAGAAAAGCAAGTAAAAGAGTCTGAAGATCAGTTTATGTATTTGAAAGTTTTAAGAACTATATAAGATTTCTAAGAAAAGTGAATAAGAAAAGCAAGTAAAAGAGTCTGAAGATCAGTTTATGTATTTGAAAGTTTTAAGAACTAGAAGTTTAAGAGAATGATAGGATTTCTAAGAAAAGTGAATAAGAAAAGCAAGTAAAAGAGTCTGAAGATCAGTTTATGTATTTGAAAGTTTAAAAGAATGATAAGATTTCTAAGAAAAGTGAATAAGAAAAGCAAGTAAAAGAGTCTGAAGATCAGTTTATGTATTTGAAAGTTTTATGAACTAGAAGTTTAAAAGAATGATAAGATTTCTAAGAAAAGTGAATAAGAAAAGCAGGTAAAAGAGTCTGAAGATCAGTTTATGTATTTGAAAGTTTTAAGAACTATATAAGATTTCTAAGAAAAGTGAATAAGAAAAGCAAGTAAAAGAGTCTGAAGATCAGTTTATGTATTTGAAAGTTTTAAGAACTAGAAGTTTAAAAGAATGATAAGATTTCTAAGAAAAGTGAATAAGAAAAGCAAGTAAAAGAGTCTGAAGATCAGTTTATGTATTTGAAAGTTTAAAAGAATGATAAGATTTCTAAGAAAAGTGAATAAGAAAAGCAAGTAAAAGAGTCTGAAGATCAGTTTATGTATTTGAAAGTTTTAAGAACTATATAAGATTTCTAAGAAAAGTGAATAAGAAAAGCAAGTAAAAGAGTCTGAAGATCAGTTTATGTATTTGAAAGTTTTAAGAACTAGATAAGATTTCTAAGAAAAGTGAATAAGAAAAGCCAGTAAAAGAGTCTGAAGATCAGTTTATGTATTTGAAAGTTTTAAGAACTATATAAGATTTCTAAGAAAAGTGAATAAGAAAAGCAAGTAAAAGAGTCTGAAGATCAGTTTATGTATTTGAAAGTTTTAAGAACTAGAAGTTTAAAAGAATGATAGGATTTCTAAGAAAAGTGAATAAGAAAAGCAAGTAAAAGAGTCTGAAGATCAGTTTATGTATTTGAAAGTTTTATGAACTAGAAGTTTAAAAGAATGATAAGATTTCTAAGAAAAGTGAATAAGAAAAGCAAGTAAAAGAGTCTGAAGATCAGTTTATGTATTTGAAAGTTTTAAGAACTAGATAAGATTTCTAAGAAAAGTGAATAAGAAAAGCAAGTAAAAGAGTCTGAAGATCAGTTTATGTATTTGAAAGTTTTAAGAACTAGAAGTTTAAAAGAATGATAGGATTTCTAAGAAAAGTGAATAAGAAAAGCAAGTAAAAGAGTCTGAAGATCAGTTTATGTATTTGAAAGTTTTATGAACTAGAAGTTTAAAAGAATGATAAGATTTCTAAGAAAAGTGAATAAGAAAAGCAAGTAAAAGAGTCTGAAGATCAGTTTATGTATTTGAAAGTTTTAAGAACTATATAAGATTTCTAAGAAAAGTGAATAAGAAAAGCAAGTAAAAGAGTCTGAAGATCAGTTTATGTATTTGAAAGTTTTAAGAACTAGATAAGATTTCTAAGAAAAGTGAATAAGAAAAGCAAGTAAAAGAGTCTGAAGATCAGTTTATGTATTTGAAAGTTTTAAGAACTATATAAGATTTCTAAGAAAAGTGAATAAGAAAAGCAAGTAAAAGAGTCTGAAGATCAGTTTATGTATTTGAAAGTTTTAAGAACTAGAAGTTTAAAAGAATGATAAGATTTCTAAGAAAAGTGAATAAGAAAAGCAAGTAAAAGAGTCTGAAGATCGTTTTATTTATTTGAAAGTTTTAAGAACTAGATAAGATTTCTAAGAAAAGTGAATAAGAAAAGCAAGTAAAAGAGTCTGAAGATCAGTTTATGTATTTGAAAGTTTAAAAGAATGATAAGATTTCTAAGAAAAGTGAAAAAGAAAAGCAAGTAAAAGAGTCTGAAGATCAGTTTATGTATTTGAAAGTTTTAAGAACTATATAAGATTTCTAAGAAAAGTGAATAAGAAAAGCAAGTAAAAGAGTCTGAAGATCAGTTTATGTATTTGAAAGTTTTAAGAACTAGATAAGATTTCTAAGAAAAGTGAATAAGAAAAGCAAGTAAAAGAGTCTGAAGATCAGTTTATGTATTTGAAAGTTTTAAGAACTAGAAGTTTAAAAGAATGATAAGATTTCTAAGAAAAGTGAATAAGAAAAGCAAGTAAAAGAGTATGAAGATCAGTTTATGTATTTGAAAGTTTTAAGAACTAGAAGTTTAAAAGAATGATAAGATTTCTAAGAAAAGTGAATAAGAAAAGCAAGTAAAAGAGTCTGAAGATCAGTTTATGTATTTGAAAGTTTTAAGAACTAGAAGTTTAAAAGAATGATAAGATTTCTAAGAAAAGTGAATAAGAAAAGCAAGTAAAAGAGTCTGAAGATCAGTTTATGTATTTGAAAGTTTTAAGAACTAGATAAGATTTCTAAGAAAAGTGAATAAGAAAAGCAAGTAAAAGAGTCTGAAGATCAGTTTATGTATTTGAAAGTTTTAAGAACTAGAAGTTTAAAAGAATGATAGGATTTCTAAGAAAAGTGAATAAGAAAAGCAAGTAAAAGAGTCTGAAGATCAGTTTATGTATTTGAAAGTTTAAAAGAATGATAAGATTTCTAAGAAAAGTGAAAAAGAAAAGCAAGTAAAAGAGTCTGAAGATCAGTTTATGTATTTGAAAGTTTTAAGAACTAGATAAGATTTCTAAGAAAAGTGAATAAGAAAAGCAAGTAAAAGAGTCTGAAGATCAGTTTATGGATTTGAAAGTTTTAAGAACTAGAAGTTTAAAAGAATGATAGGATTTCTAAGAAAAGTGAATAAGAAAAGCAAGTAAAAGAGTCTGAAGATCAGTTTATGTATTTGAAAGTTTAAAAGAATGATAAGATTTCTAAGAAAAGTGAAAAAGAAAAGCAAGTAAAAGAGTCTGAAGATCAGTTTATGTATTTGAAAGTTTTAAGAACTATATAAGATTGTTAAGAAAAGTGAATAAGAAAAGCAAGTAAAAGAGTCTGAAGATCAGTTTATGTATTTGAAAGTTTTAAGAACTAGATAAGATTTCTAAGAAAAGTGAATAAGAAAAGCAAGTAAAAGAGTCTGAAGATCAGTTTATGTATTTGAAAGTTTTAAGAACTATATAAGATTGTTAAGAAAAGTGAATAAGAAAAGCAAGTAAAAGAGTCTGAAGATCAGTTTATGTATTTGAAAGTTTTAAGAACTAGAAGTTTAAAAGAATGATAAGATTTCTAAGAAAAGTGAATAAGAAAAGCAAGTAAAAGAGTCTGAAGATCAGTTTATGTATTTGAAAGTTTTAAGAACTAGATAAGATTTCTAAGAAAAGTGAAAAAGAAAAGCAAGTAAAAGAGTCTGAAGATCAGTTTATGTATTTGAAAGTTTTAAGAACTAGAAGTTTAAAAGAATGATAGGATTTCTATGAAAAGTGAATAAGAAAAGCAATAAAAGAGTCTGAAGATCAGTTTATGTATTTGAAAGTTTTATGAACTAGAAGTTTAAAAGAATGATAAGATTTCTAAGAAAAGTGAATAAGAAAAGCAAGTAAAAGAGTCTGAAGATAAGTTTATGTATTTGAAAGTTTTAAGAACTAGATAAGATTTCTAAGAAAAGTGAATAAGAAAAGCAAGTAAAAGAGTCTGAAGATCAGTTTATGTATTTGAAAGTTTTAAGAACTAGAAGTTTAAAAGAATGATAGGATTTCTAAGAAAAGTGAATAAGAAAAGCAAGTAAAAGAGTCTGAAGATCAGTTTATGTATTTGAAAGTTTAAAAGAATGATAAGATTTCTAAGAAAAGTGAAAAAGAAAAGCAAGTAAAAGAGTCTGAAGATCAGTTTATGTATTTGAAAGTTTTAAGAACTATATAAGATTTCTAAGAAAAGTGAATAAGAAAAGCAAGTAAAAGAGTCTGAAGATCAGTTTATGTATTTGAAAGTTTTAAGAACTAGAAGTTTAAAAGAATGATAAGATTTCTAAGAAAAGTGAATAAGAAAAGCAAGTAAAAGAGTCTGAAGATCAGTTTATGTATTTGAAAGTTTTAAGAACTATATAAGATTTCTAAGAAAAGTGAATAAGAAAAGCAAGTAAAAGAGTCTGAAGATCAGTTTATGTATTTGAAAGTTTTAAGAACTAGAAGTTTAAAAGAATGATAAGATTTCTAAGAAAAGTGAATAAGAAAAGCAAGTAAAAGAGTCTGAAGATAAGTTTATGTATTTGAAAGTTTTAAGAACTAGATAAGATTTCTAAGAAAAGTGAATAAGAAAAGCAAGTAAAAGAGTCTGAAGATCAGTTTATGTATTTGAAAGTTTTAAGAACTAGAAGTTTAAAAGAATGATAGGATTTCTAAGAAAAGTGAATAAGAAAAGCAAGTAAAAGAGTCTGAAGATCAGTTTATGTATTTGAAAGTTTAAAAGAATGATAAGATTTCTAAGAAAAGTGAAAAAGAAAAGCAAGTAAAAGAGTCTGAAGATCAGTTTATGTATTTGAAAGTTTTAAGAACTATATAAGATTTCTAAGAAAAGTGAATAAGAAAAGCAAGTAAAAGAGTCTGAAGATCAGTTTATATATTTGAAAGTTTTAAGAACTATATAAGATTTCTAAGAAAAGTGAAAAAGAAAAGCAAGTAAAAGAGTCTGAAGATCAGTTTATGTATTTGAAAGTTTTAAGAACTAGAAGTTTAAAAGAATGATAGGATTTCTAAGAAAAGTGAATAAGAAAAGCAAGTAAAAGAGTCTGAAGATCAGTTTATGTATTTGAAAGTTTAAAAGAATGATAAGATTTCTAAGAAAAGTGAATAAGAAAAGCAGGTAAAAGAGTCTGAAGATCAGTTTATGTATTTGAAAGTTTTAAGAACTAGAAGTTTAAAAGAATGATAAGATTTCTAAGAAAAGTGAATAAGAAAAGCAAGTAAAAGAGTCTGAAGATCAGTTTATGTATTTGAAAGTTTTAAGAACTAGAAGTTTAAAAGAATGATAGGATTTCTAAGAAAAGTGAATAAGAAAAGCAAGTAAAAGAGTCTGAAGATCAGTTTATGTATTTGAAAGTTTAAAAGAATGATAGGATTTCTAAGAAAAGTGAATAAGAAAAGCAAGTAAAAGAGTCTGAAGATCAGTTTATGTATTTGAAAGTTTTAAGAACTAGATAAGATTTCTAAGAAAAGTGAATAAGAAAAGCAAGTAAAAGAGTCTGAAGATCAGTTTATGGATTTGAAAGTTTTAAGAACTAGAAGTTTAAAAGAATGATAGGATTTCTAAGAAAAGTGAATAAGAAAAGCAAGTAAAAGAGTCTGAAGATCAGTTTATGTATTTGAAAGTTTTAAGAACTAGAAGTTTAAAAGAATGATAGGATTTCTAAGAAAAGTGAATAAGAAAAGCAAGTAAAAGAGTCTGAAGATCAGTTTTTTTATTTGAAAGTTTAAAAGAATGATAAGATTTCTAAGAAAAGTGAAAAAGAAAAGCAAGTAAAAGAGTCTGAAGATCAGTTTATGTATTTGAAAGTTTTAAGAACTATATAAGATTTCTAAGAAAAGTGAATAAGAAAAGCAAGTAAAAGAGTCTGAAGATCAGTTTATGTATTTGAAAGTTTTAAGAACTATATAAGATTTCTAAGAAAATGAATAAGAAAAGCAAGTAAAAGAGTCTGAAGATCAGTTTATGTATTTGAAAGTTTTAAGAACTATATAAGATTTCTAAGAAAAGTGAATAAGAAAAGCAAGTAAAAGAGTCTGAAGATCAGTTTATGTATTTGAAAGTTTTAAGAACTAGAAGTTTAAAAGAATGATAAGATTTCTAAGAAAAGTGAATAAGAAAAGCAAGTAAAAGAGTCTGAAGATCAGTTTATGTATTTGAAAGTTTAAAAGAATGATAGGATTTCTAAGAAAAGTGAATAAGAAAAGCAAGTAAAAGAGTCTGAAGATCAGTTTATGTATTTGAAAGTTTTAAGAACTAGATAAGATTTCTAAGAAAAGTGAATAAGAAAAGCAAGTAAAAGAGTCTGAAGATCAGTTTATGGATTTGAAAGTTTTAAGAACTAGAAGTTTAAAAGAATGATAGGATTTCTAAGAAAAGTGAATAAGAAAAGCAAGTAAAAGAGTCTGAAGATCAGTTTATGTATTTGAAAGTTTAAAAGAATGATAAGATTTCTAAGAAAAGTGAATAAGAAAAGCAGGTAAAAGAGTCTGAAGATCAGTTTATGTATTTGAAAGTTTTAAGAACTAGAAGTTTAAAAGAATGATAAGATTTCTAAGAAAAGTGAATAAGAAAAGCAAGTAAAAGAGTCTGAAGATCAGTTTATGTATTTGAAAGTTTTAAGAACTATTTAAGATTTCTAAGAAAAGTGAATAAGAAAAGCAAGTAAAAGAGTCTGAAGATCAGTTTATGTATTTGAAAGTTTTAAGAACTAGAAGTTTAAAAGAATGATAAGATTTCTAAGAAAAGTGAATAAGAAAAGCAAGTAAAAGAGTCTGAAGATCAGTTTATGTATTTGAAAGTTTTAAGAACTAGATAAGATTTCTAAGAAAAGTGAATAAGAAAAGCAAGTAAAAGAGTCTGAAGATCAGTTTATGTATTTGAAAGTTTTAAGAACTAGAAGTTTAAAAGAATGATAGGATTTCTAAGAAAAGTGAATAAGAAAAGCAAGTAAAAGAGTCTGAAGATCAGTTTATGTATTTGAAAGTTTTAAGAACTAGAAGTTTAAAAGAATGATAAGATTTCTAAGAAAAGTGAATAAGAAAAGCAAGTAAAAGAGTCTGAAGATCAGTTTATGTATTTGAAAGTTTTAAGAACTATATAAGATTTCTAAGAAAAGTGAATAAGAAAAGCAAGTAAAAGAGTCTGAAGATCAGTTTATGTATTTGAAAGTTTTAAGAACTAGAAGTTTAAAAGAATGATAGGATTTCTAAATAAAAGTGAATAAGAAAAGCAAGTAAAAGAGTCTGAAGATCAGTTTATGTATTTGAAAGTTTAAAAGAATGATAAGATTTCTAAGAAAAGTGAATAAGAAAAGCAAGTAAAAGAGTCTGAAGATCAGTTTATGTATTTGAAAGTTTTAAGAACTAGATAAGATTTCTAAGAAAAGTGAATAAGAAAAGCAAGTAAAAGAGTCTGAAGATCAGTTTATGTATTTGAAAGTTTTAAGAACTAGAAGTTTAAAAGAATGATAAGATTTCTAAGAAAAGTGAATAAGAAAAGCAAGTAAAAGAGTCTGAAGATCAGTTTATGTATTTGAAAGTTTTAAGAACTAGATAAGATTTCTAAGAAAAGTGAATAAGAAAAGCAAGTAAAAGAGTCTGAAGATCAGTCTATGGATTTGAAAGTTTTAAGAACTAGAAGTTTAAAAGAATGATAGGATTTCTAAGAAAAGTGAATAAGAAAAGCAAGTAAAAGAGTCTGAAGATCAGTTTATGTATTTGAAAGTTTTAAGAACTAGATAAGATTTCTAAGAAAAGTGAATAAGAAAAGCAAGTAAAAGAGTCTGAAGATCAGTTTATGTATTTGAAAGTTTTAAGAACTAGAAGTTTAAAAGAATGATAAGATTTCTAAGAAAAGTGAATAAGAAAAGCAAGTAAAAGAGTCTGAAGATCAGTTTATGTATTTGAAAGTTTAAAAGAATGATAGGATTTCTAAGAAAAGTGAATAAGAAAAGCAAGTAAAAGAGTCTGAAGATCAGTTTATGTATTTGAAAGTTTTAAGAACTATATAAGATTTCTAAGAAAAGTGAATAAGAAAAGCAAGTAAAAGAGTCTGAAGATCAGTTTATGTATTTGAAAGTTTTAAGAACTAGAAGTTTAAAAGAATGATAGGATTTCTAAATAAAAGTGAATAAGAAAAGCAAGTAAAAGAGTCTGAAGATCAGTTTATGTATTTGAAAGTTTAAAAGAATGATAAGATTTCTAAGAAAAGTGAATAAGAAAAGCAAGTAAAAGAGTCTGAAGATCAGTTTTTGTATTTGAAAGTTTTAAGAACTAGATAAGATTTCTAAGAAAAGTGAATAAGAAAAGCAAGTAAAAGAGTCTGAAGATCAGTTTATGTATTTGAAAGTTTTAAGAACTAGAAGTTTAAAAGAATGATAAGATTTCTAAGAAAAGTGAATAAGAAAAGCAAGTAAAAGAGTCTGAAGATCAGTTTATGTATTTGAAAGTTTTAAGAACTAGATAAGATTTCTAAGAAAAGTGAATAAGAAAAGCAAGTAAAAGAGTCTGAAGATCAGTCTATGGATTTGAAAGTTTTAAGAACTAGAAGTTTAAAAGAATGATAGGATTTCTAAGAAAAGTGAATAAGAAAAGCAAGTAAAAGAGTCTGAAGATCAGTTTATGTATTTGAAAGTTTTAAGAACTAGATAAGATTTCTAAGAAAAGTGAATAAGAAAAGCAAGTAAAAGAGTCTGAAGATCAGTTTATGTATTTGAAAGTTTTAAGAACTAGAAGTTTAAAAGAATGATAAGATTTCTAAGAAAAGTGAATAAGAAAAGCAAGTAAAAGAGTCTGAAGATCAGTTTATGTATTTGAAAGTTTTAAGAACTAGATAAGATTTCTAAGAAAAGTGAATAAGAAAAGCAAGTAAAAGAGTCTGAAGATCAGTTTATGGATTTGAAAGTTTTTTGAACTAGAAGTTTAAAAGAATGATAGGATTTCTAAGAAAAGTGAATAAGAAAAGCAAGTAAAAGAGTCTGAAGATCAGTTTATGTATTTGAAAGTTTAAAAGAATGATAAGATTTCTAAGAAAAGTGAATAAGAAAAGCAAGTAAAAGAGTCTGAAGATCAGTTTATGTATTTGAAAGTTTTAAGAACTAGATAAGATTTCTAAGAAAAGTGAATAAGAAAAGCAAGTAAAAGAGTCTGAAGATCAGTTTATGTATTTGAAAGTTTTAAGAACTATATAAGATTTCTAAGAAAAGTGAATAAGAAAAGCAAGTAAAAGAGTCTGAAGATCAGTTTATGTATTTGAAAGTTTTAAGAACTAGATAAGATTTCTAAGAAAAGTGAATAAGAAAAGCAAGTAAAAGAGTCTGAAGATCAGTTTATGTATTTGAAAGTTTTAAGAACTAGATAAGATTTCTAAGAAAAGTGAATAAGAAAAGCAAGTAAAAGAGTCTGAAGATCAGTTTATGGATTTGAAAGTTTTAAGAACTAGAAGTTTAAAAGAATGATAGGATTTCTAAGAAAAGTGAATAAGAAAAGCAAGTAAAAGAGTCTGAAGATCAGTTTATGTATTTGAAAGTTTAAAAGAATGATAAGATTTCTAAGAAAAGTGAATAAGAAAAGCAGGTAAAAGAGTCTGAAGATCAGTTTATGTATTTGAAAGTTTTAAGAACTAGAAGTTTAAAAGAATGATAAGATTTCTAAGAAAAGTGAATAAGAAAAGCAAGTAAAAGAGTCTGAAGATCAGTTTATGTATTTGAAAGTTTTAAGAACTATATAAGATTTCTAAGAAAAGTGAATAAGAAAAGCAAGTAAAAGAGTCTGAAGATCAGTTTATGTATTTGAAAGTTTTAAGAACTAGAAGTTTAAAAGAATGATAAGATTTCTAAGAAAAGTGAATAAGAAAAGCAAGTAAAAGAGTCTGAAGATCAGTTTATGTATTTGAAAGTTTTAAGAACTAGATAAGATTTCTAAGAAAAGTGAATAAGAAAAGCAAGTAAAAGAGTCTGAAGATCAGTTTATGTATTTGAAAGTTTTATGAACTAGAAGTTTAAAAGAATGATAGGATTTCTAAGAAAGTGAATAAGAAAAGCAAGTAAAAGAGTCTGAAGATCAGTTTATGTATTTGAAAGTTTTAAGAACTAGAAGTTTAAAAGAATGATAAGATTTCTAAGAAAAGTGAATAAGAAAAGCAAGTAAAAGAGTCTGAAGATCAGTTTATGTATTTGAAAGTTTTAAGAACTATATAAGATTTCTAAGAAAAGTGAATAAGAAAAGCAAGTAAAAGAGTCTGAAGATCAGTTTATGTATTTGAAAGTTTTAAGAACTAGAAGTTTAAAAGAATGATTGGATTTCTAAGAAAAGTGAATAAGAAAAGCAAGTAAAAGAGTCTGAAGATCAGTTTATGTATTTGAAAGTTTAAAAGAATGATAAGATTTCTAAGAAAAGTGAATAAGAAAAGCAAGTAAAAGAGTCTGAAGATCAGTTTATGTATTTGAAAGTTTTAAGAACTATATAAGATTTCTAAGAAAAGTGAATAAGAAAAGCAAGTAAAAGAGTCTGAAGATCAGTTTATGTATTTGAAAGTTTTAAGAACTAGAAGTTTAAAAGAATGATAAGATTTCTAAGAAAAGTGAATAAGAAAAGCAAGTAAAAGAGTCTGAAGATCAGTTTATGTATTTGAAAGTTTTAAGAACTAGATAAGATTTCTAAGAAAAGTGAATAAGAAAAGCAAGTAAAAGAGTCTGAAGATCAGTCTATGGATTTGAAAGTTTTAAGAACTAGAAGTTTAAAAGAATGATAGGATTTCTAAGAAAAGTGAATAAGAAAAGCAAGTAAAAGAGTCTGAAGATCAGTTTATGTATTTGAAAGTTTTAAGAACTATATAAGATTTCTAAGAAAAGTGAATAAGAAAAGCAAGTAAAAGAGTCTGAAGATCAGTTTATGTATTTGAAAGTTTTAAGAACTAGAAGTTTAAAAGAATGATAAGATTTCTAAGAAAAGTGAATAAGAAAAGCAAGTAAAAGAGTCTGAAGATCAGTTTATGTATTTGAAAGTTTTAAGAACTAGATAAGATTTCTAAGAAAAGTGAATAAGAAAAGCAAGTAAAAGAGTCTGAAGATCAGTTTATGGATTTGAAAGTTTTAAGAACTAGAAGTTTAAAAGAATGATAGGATTTCTAAGAAAAGTGAATAAGAAAAGCAAGTAAAAGAGTCTGAAGATCAGTTTATGTATTTGAAAGTTTAAAAGAATGATAAGATTTCTAAGAAAAGTGAATAAGAAAAGCAAGTAAAAGAGTCTGAAGATCAGTTTATGTATTTGAAAGTTTTAAGAACTAGATAAGATTTCTAAGAAAAGTGAATAAGAAAAGCAAGTAAAAGAGTCTGAAGATCAGTTTATGTATTTGAAAGTTTTAAGAACTATATAAGATTTCTAAGAAAAGTGAATAAGAAAAGCAAGTAAAAGAGTCTGAAGATCAGTTTATGTATTTGAAAGTTTTAAGAACTAGATAAGATTTCTAAGAAAAGTGAATAAGAAAAGCAAGTAAAAGAGTCTGAAGATCAGTTTATGTATTTGAAAGTTTTAAGAACTATATAAGATTTCTAAGAAAAGTGAATAAGAAAAGCAAGTAAAAGAGTCTGAAGATCAGTTTATGTATTTGAAAGTTTTAAGAACTAGATAAGATTTCTAAGAAAAGTGAATAAGAAAAGCAAGTAAAAGAGTCTGAAGATCAGTTTATGTATTTGAAAGTTTAAAAGAATGATAAGATTTCTAAGAAAAGTGAATAAGAAAAGCAAGTAAAAGAGTCTGAAGATCAGTTTATGTATTTGAAAGTTTTAAGAACTAGATAAGATTTCTAAAAAAAGTGAATAAGAAAAGCAAGTAAAAGAGTCTGAAGATCAGTTTATGTATTTGAAAGTTTTATGAACTAGAAGTTTAAAAGAATGATAGGATTTCTAAGAAAAGTGAAATAGAAAAGCAAGTAAAAGAGTCTGAAGATCAGTTTATGTATTTGAAAGTTTTAAGAACTAGAAGTTTAAAAGAATGATAAGATTTCTAAGAAAAGTGAATAAGAAAAGCAAGTAAAAGAGTCTGAAGATCAGTTTATGTATTTGAAAGTTTAAAAGAATGATAAGATTTCTAAGAAAAGTGAATAAGAAAAGCAAGTAAAAGAGTCTGAAGATCAGTTTATGTATTTGAAAGTATTAAGAACTATATAAGATTTCTAAGAAAAGTGAATAAGAAAAGCAAGTAAAAGAGTCTGAAGATCAGTTTATGGATTTGAAAGTTTTAAGAACTAGATAAGATTTCTAAGAAAAGTGAATAAGAAAAGCAAGTAAAAGAGTCTGAAGATCAGTTTATGTATTTGAAAGTTTTAAGAACTATATAAGATTTCTAAGAAAAGTGAATAAGAAAAGCAAGTAAAAGAGTCTGAAGATCAGTTTATGTATTTGAAAGTTTTAAGAACTAGATAAGATTTCTAAGAAAAGTGAATAAGAAAAGCAAGTAAAAGAGTCTGAAGATCAGTTTATGGATTTGAAAGTTTTATGAACTAGAAGTTTAAAAGAATGATAGGATTTCTAAGAAAAGTGAATAAGAAAAGCAAGTAAAAGAGTCTGAAGATCAGTTTATGTATTTGAAAGTTTTAAGAACTAGAAGTTTAAAAGAAAAGTGAAAAAGAAAAGCAAGTAAAAGAGTCTGAAGATCAGTTTATGTATTTGAAAGTTTTATGAACTAGAAGTTTAAAAGAATGATAGGATTTCTAAGAAAAGTGAATAAGAAAAGCAAGTAAAAGAGTCTGAAGATCAGTTTATGTATTTGAAAGTTTTAAGAACTAGAAGTTTAAAAGAATGATAGGATTTCTGAGAAAAGTGAATAAGAAAAGCAAGTAAAAGAGTCTGAAGATCAGTTTATGTATTTGAAAGTTTTAAGAACTAGAAGTTTAAAAGAATGATAAGATTTCTAAGAAAAGTGAATAAGAAAAGCAAGTAAAAGAGTCTGAAGATCAGTTTATGTATTTGAAAGTTTTAAGAACTAGATAAGATTTCTAAGAAAAGTGAATAAGAAAAGCAAGTAAAAGAGTCTGAAGATCAGTTTATGTATTTGAAAGTTTTAAGAACTATATAAGATTTCTAAGAAAAGTGAATAAGAAAAGCAAGTAAAAGAGTCTGAAGATCAGTTTATGTATTTGAAAGTTTTATGAACTAGAAGTTTAAAAGAATGATAAGATTTCTAAGAAAAGTGAATAAGAAAAGCAAGTAAAAGAGTCGAAGATCAGTTTATGTATTTGAAAGTTTTAAGAACTATATAAGATTTCTAAGAAAAGTGAATAAGAAAAGCAAGTAAAAGAGTCTGAAGATCAGTTTATGTATTTGAAAGTTTTAAGAACTAGAAGTTTAAAAGAATGATAAGATTTCTAAGAAAAGTGAATAAGAAAAGCAAGTAAAAGAGTCTGAAGATCAGTTTATGTATTTGAAAGTTTTAAGAACTAGAAGTTTAAAAGAATGATAAGATTTCTAAGAAAAGTGAATAAGAAAAGCAAGTAAAAGAGTCTGAAGATCAGTTTATGTATTTGAAAGTTTAAAAGAATGATAAGATTTCTAAGAAAAGTGAATAAGAAAAGCAAGTAAAAGAGTCTGAAGATCAGTTTATGTATTTGAAAGTATTAAGAACTATATAAGATTTCTAAGAAAAGTGAATAAGAAAAGCAAGTAAAAGAGTCTGAAGATCAGTTTATGGATTTGAAAGTTTTAAGAACTAGATAAGATTTCTAAGAAAAGTGAATAAGAAAAGCAAGTAAAAGAGTCTGAAGATCAGTTTATGTATTTGAAAGTTTTAAGAACTATATAAGATTTCTAAGAAAAGTGAATAAGAAAAGCAAGTAAAAGAGTCTGAAGATCAGTTTATGTATTTGAAAGTTTTAAGAACTAGAAGTTTAAAAGAATGATAAGATTTCTAAGAAAAGTGAATAAGAAAAGCAAGTAAAAGAGTCTGAAGATCAGTTTATGTATTTGAAAGTTTTAAGAACTAGATAAGATTTCTAAGAAAAGTGAATAAGAAAAGCAAGTAAAAGAGTCTGAAGATCAGTTTATAGATTTGAAAGTTTTATGAACTAGAAGTTTAAAAGAATGATAGGATTTCTAAGAAAAGTGAATAAGAAAAGCAAGTAAAAGAGTCTGAAGATCAGTTTATGTATTTGAAAGTTTTAAGAACTAGATAAGATTTCTAAGAAAAGTGAATAAGAAAAGCAAGTAAAAGAGTCTGAAGATCAGTTTATAGATTTGAAAGTTTTATGAACTAGAAGTTTAAAAGAATGATAGGATTTCTAAGAAAAGTGAATAAGAAAAGCAAGTAAAAGAGTCTGAAGATCAGTTTATGTATTTGAAAGTTTAAAAGAATGATAAGATTTCTAAGAAAAGTGAATAAGAAAAGCAAGTAAAAGAGTCTGAAGATCAGTTTATGTATTTGAAAGTTTTAAGAACTATATAAGATTTCTAAGAAAAGTGAATAAGAAAAGCAAGTAAAAGAGTCTGAAGATCAGTTTATGTATTTGAAAGTTTTAAGAACTAGAAGTTTAAAAGAATGATAAGATTTCTAAGAAAAGTGAATAAGAAAAGCAAGTAAAAGAGTCTGAAGATCAGTTTATGTATTTGAAAGTTTTAAGAACTAGATAAGATTTCTAAGAAAAGTGAATAAGAAAAGCAAGTAAAAGAGTCTGAAGATCAGTCTATGGATTTGAAAGTTTTAAGAACTAGAAGTTTAAAAGAATGATAGGATTTCTAAGAAAAGTGAATAAGAAAAGCAAGTAAAAGAGTCTGAAGATCAGTTTATGTATTTGAAAGTTTTAAGAACTATATAAGATTTCTAAGAAAAGTGAATAAGAAAAGCAAGTAAAAGAGTCTGAAGATCAGTTTATGTATTTGAAAGTTTTAAGAACTAGAAGTTTAAAAGAATGATAAGATTTCTAAGAAAAGTGAATAAGAAAAGCAAGTAAAAGAGTCTGAAGATCAGTTTATGTATTTGAAAGTTTTAAGAACTATATAAGATTTCTAAGAAAAGTGAATAAGAAAAGCAAGTAAAAGAGTCTGAAGATCAGTTTATGTATTTGAAAGTTTTAAGAACTAGAAGTTTAAAAGAATGATAAGATTTCTAAGAAAAGTGAATAAGAAAAGCAAGTAAAAGAGTCTGAAGATCAGTTTATGTATTTGAAAGTTTAAAAGAATGATAAGATTTCTAAGAAAAGTGAATAAGAAAAGCAAGTAAAAGAGTCTGAAGATCAGTTTATGTATTTGAAAGTTTTAAGAACTAGATAAGATTTCTAAGAAAAGTGAATAAGAAAAGCAAGTAAAAGAGTCTGAAGATCAGTTTATGTATTTGAAAGTTTTAAGAACTATATAAGATTTCTAAGAAAAGTGAATAAGAAAAGCAAGTAAAAGAGTCTGAAGATCAGTTTATGTATTTGAAAGTTTTAAGAACTAGATAAGATTTCTAAGAAAAGTGAATAAGAAAAGCAAGTAAAAGAGTCTGAAGATCAGTTTATGTATTTGAAAGTTTTAAGAACTATATAAGATTTCTAAGAAAAGTGAATAAGAAAAGCAAGTAAAAGAGTCTGAAGATCAGTTTATGTATTTGAAAGTTTTAAGAACTAGATAAGATTTCTAAGAAAAGTGAATAAGAAAAGCAAGTAAAAGAGTCTGAAGATCAGTTTATGTATTTGAAAGTTTAAAAGAATGATAAGATTTCTAAGAAAAGTGAATAAGAAAAGCAAGTAAAAGAGTCTGAAGATCAGTTTATGTATTTGAAAGTTTTAAGAACTAGATAAGATTTCTAAGAAAAGTGAATAAGAAAAGCAAGTAAAAGAGTCTGAAGATCAGTTTATGTATTTGAAAGTTTTATGAACTAGAAGTTTAAAAGAATGATAGGATTTCTAAGAAAAGTGAAATAGAAAAGCAAGTAAAAGAGTCTGAAGATCAGTTTATGTATTTGAAAGTTTTAAGAACTAGAAGTTTAAAAGAATGATAAGATTTCTAAGAAAAGTGAATAAGAAAAGCAAGTAAAAGAGTCTGAAGATCAGTTTATGTATTTGAAAGTTTAAAAGAATGATAAGATTTCTAAGAAAAGTGAATAAGAAAAGCAAGTAAAAGAGTCTGAAGATCAGTTTATGTATTTGAAAGTATTAAGAACTATATAAGATTTCTAAGAAAAGTGAATAAGAAAAGCAAGTAAAAGAGTCTGAAGATCAGTTTATGGATTTGAAAGTTTTAAGAACTAGATAAGATTTCTAAGAAAAGTGAATAAGAAAAGCAAGTAAAAGAGTCTGAAGATCAGTTTATGTATTTGAAAGTTTTAAGAACTATATAAGATTTCTAAGAAAAGTGAATAAGAAAAGCAAGTAAAAGAGTCTGAAGATCAGTTTATGTATTTGAAAGTTTTAAGAACTAGAAGTTTAAAAGAATGATAAGATTTCTAAGAAAAGTGAATAAGAAAAGCAAGTAAAAGAGTCGAAGATCAGTTTATGTATTTGAAAGTTTTAAGAACTATATAAGATTTCTAAGAAAAGTGAATAAGAAAAGCAAGTAAAAGAGTCTGAAGATCAGTTTATGTATTTGAAAGTTTTAAGAACTAGAAGTTTAAAAGAATGATAAGATTTCTAAGAAAAGTGAATAAGAAAAGCAAGTAAAAGAGTCGAAGATCAGTTTATGTATTTGAAAGTTTTAAGAACTATATAAGATTTCTAAGAAAAGTGAATAAGAAAAGCAAGTAAAAGAGTCTGAAGATCAGTTTATGTATTTGAAAGTTTTAAGAACTAGAAGTTTAAAAGAATGATAAGATTTCTAAGAAAAGTGAATAAGAAAAGCAAGTAAAAGAGTCTGAAGATCAGTTTATGTATTTGAAAGTTTTAAGAACTAGAAGTTTAAAAGAAAAGTGAAAAAGAAAAGCAAGTAAAAGAGTCTGAAGATCAGTTTATGTATTTGAAAGTTTTATGAACTAGAAGTTTAAAAGAATGATAGGATTTCTAAGAAAAGTGAATAAGAAAAGCAAGTAAAAGAGTCTGAAGATCAGTTTATGTATTTGAAAGTTTTAAGAACTAGAAGTTTAAAAGAATGATAGGATTTCTGAGAAAAGTGAATAAGAAAAGCAAGTAAAAGAGTCTGAAGATCAGTTTATGTATTTGAAAGTTTTAAGAACTAGAAGTTTAAAAGAATGATAAGATTTCTAAGAAAAGTGAATAAGAAAAGCAAGTAAAAGAGTCTGAAGATCAGTTTATGTATTTGAAAGTTTTAAGAACTAGATAAGATTTCTAAGAAAAGTGAATAAGAAAAGCAAGTAAAAGAGTCTGAAGATCAGTTTATGTATTTGAAAGTTTTAAGAACTATATAAGATTTCTAAGAAAAGTGAATAAGAAAAGCAAGTAAAAGAGTCTGAAGATCAGTTTATGTATTTGAAAGTTTTATGAACTAGAAGTTTAAAAGAATGATAAGATTTCTAAGAAAAGTGAATAAGAAAAGCAAGTAAAAGAGTCGAAGATCAGTTTATGTATTTGAAAGTTTTAAGAACTATATAAGATTTCTAAGAAAAGTGAATAAGAAAAGCAAGTAAAAGAGTCTGAAGATCAGTTTATGTATTTGAAAGTTTTAAGAACTAGAAGTTTAAAAGAATGATAAGATTTCTAAGAAAAGTGAATAAGAAAAGCAAGTAAAAGAGTCTGAAGATCAGTTTATGTATTTGAAAGTTTTAAGAACTAGAAGTTTAAAAGAATGATAAGATTTCTAAGAAAAGTGAATAAGAAAAGCAAGTAAAAGAGTCTGAAGATCAGTTTATGTATTTGAAAGTTTAAAAGAATGATAAGATTTCTAAGAAAAGTGAATAAGAAAAGCAAGTAAAAGAGTCTGAAGATCAGTTTATGTATTTGAAAGTATTAAGAACTATATAAGATTTCTAAGAAAAGTGAATAAGAAAAGCAAGTAAAAGAGTCTGAAGATCAGTTTATGGATTTGAAAGTTTTAAGAACTAGATAAGATTTCTAAGAAAAGTGAATAAGAAAAGCAAGTAAAAGAGTCTGAAGATCAGTTTATGTATTTGAAAGTTTTAAGAACTATATAAGATTTCTAAGAAAAGTGAATAAGAAAAGCAAGTAAAAGAGTCTGAAGATCAGTTTATGTATTTGAAAGTTTTAAGAACTAGAAGTTTAAAAGAATGATAAGATTTCTAAGAAAAGTGAATAAGAAAAGCAAGTAAAAGAGTCTGAAGATCAGTTTATGTATTTGAAAGTTTTAAGAACTATATAAGATTTCTAAGAAAAGTGAATAAGAAAAGCAAGTAAAAGAGTCTGAAGATCAGTTTATGGATTTGAAAGTTTTATGAACTAGAAGTTTAAAAGAATGATAGGATTTCTAAGAAAAGTGAATAAGAAAAGCAAGTAAAAGAGTCTGAAGATCAGTTTATGTATTTGAAAGTTTTAAGAACTAGAAGTTTAAAAGAAAAGTGAAAAAGAAAAGCAAGTAAAAGAGTCTGAAGATCAGTTTATGTATTTGAAAGTTTTATGAACTAGAAGTTTAAAAGAATGATAGGATTTCTAAGAAAAGTGAATAAGAAAAGCAAGTAAAAGAGTCTGAAGATCAGTTTATGTATTTGAAAGTTTTAAGAACTATATAAGATTTCTAAGAAAAGTGAATAAGAAAAGCAAGTAAAAGAGTCTGAAGATCAGTTTATGTATTTGAAAGTTTTAAGAACTAGAAGTTTAAAAGAATGATAAGATTTCTAAGAAAAGTGAATAAGAAAAGCAAGTAAAAGAGTCTGAAGATCAGTTTATGTATTTGAAAGTTTTAAGAACTAGATAAGATTTCTAAGAAAAGTGAATAAGAAAAGCAAGTAAAAGAGTCTGAAGATCAGTTTATAGATTTGAAAGTTTTATGAACTAGAAGTTTAAAAGAATGATAGGATTTCTAAGAAAAGTGAATAAGAAAAGCAAGTAAAAGAGTCTGAAGATCAGTTTATGTATTTGAAAGTTTTAAGAACTAGAAGTTTAAAAGAAAAGTGAAAAAGAAAAGCAAGTAAAAGAGTCTGAAGATCAGTTTATGTATTTGAAAGTTTTATGA
This sequence comes from Loxodes magnus, assembly GCA_946699065.1. Lineage (NCBI taxonomy): Eukaryota > Ciliophora > Karyorelictea > Loxodida > Loxodidae > Loxodes > Loxodes magnus. The sequence goes on along the minus strand of CAMPDV010001349.1, from coordinate 74,316 downwards.
ACTAGAAGTTTAAAAGAATGATAGGATTTCTAAGAAAAGTGAATAAGAAAAGCAAGTAAAAGAGTCTGAAGATCAGTTTATGTATTTGAAAGTTTTAAGAACTAGAAGTTTAAAAGAATGATAGGATTTCTGAGAAAAGTGAATAAGAAAAGCAAGTAAAAGAGTCTGAAGATCAGTTTATGTATTTGAAAGTTTTAAGAACTAGAAGTTTAAAAGAATGATAAGATTTCTAAGAAAAGTGAATAAGAAAAGCAAGTAAAAGAGTCTGAAGATCAGTTTATGTATTTGAAAGTTTTAAGAACTAGAAGTTTAAAAGAATGATAAGATTTCTAAGAAAAGTGAATAAGAAAAGCAAGTAAAAGAGTCTGAAGATCAGTTTATGTATTTGAAAGTTTTAAGAACTATATAAGATTTCTAAGAAAAGTGAATAAGAAAAGCAAGTAAAAGAGTCTGAAGATCAGTTTATGTATTTGAAAGTTTTATGAACTAGAAGTTTAAAAGAATGATAAGATTTCTAAGAAAAGTGAATAAGAAAAGCAAGTAAAAGAGTCGAAGATCAGTTTATGTATTTGAAAGTTTTAAGAACTATATAAGATTTCTAAGAAAAGTGAATAAGAAAAGCAAGTAAAAGAGTCTGAAGATCAGTTTATGTATTTGAAAGTTTTAAGAACTAGAAGTTTAAAAGAATGATAAGATTTCTAAGAAAAGTGAATAAGAAAAGCAAGTAAAAGAGTCTGAAGATCAGTTTATGTATTTGAAAGTTTTAAGAACTAGATAAGATTTCTAAGAAAAGTGAATAAGAAAAGCAAGTAAAAGAGTCTGAAGATCAGTTTATGGATTTGAAAGTTTTATGAACTAGAAGTTTAAAAGAATGATAGGATTTCTAAGAAAAGTGAATAAGAAAAGCAAGTAAAAGAGTCTGAAGATCAGTTAATGTATTTGAAAGTTTTAAGAACTAGAAGTTTAAAAGAAAAGTGAAAAAGAAAAGCAAGTAAAAGAGTCTGAAGATCAGTTTATGTATTTGAAAGTTTTATGAACTAGAAGTTTAAAAGAATGATAGGATTTCTAAGAAAAGTGAATAAGAAAAGCAAGTAAAAGAGTCTGAAGATCAGTTTATGTATTTGAAAGTTTTATGAACTAGAAGTTTAAAAGAATGATAGGATTTCTAAGAAAAGTGAATAAGAAAAGCAAGTAAAAGAGTCGAAGATCAGTTTATGTATTTGAAAGTTTTAATAACTATATAAGATTTCTAAGAAAAGTGAATAAGAAAAGCAAGTAAAAGAGTCTGAAGATCAGTTTATGTATTTGAAAGTTTTAAGAACTAGAAGTTTAAAAGAATGATAGGATTTATGAGAAAAGTGAATAAGAAAAGCAAGTAAAAGAGTCTGAAGATCAGTTTATGTATTTGAAAGTTTTAAGAACTAGAAGTTTAAAAGAATGATAAGATTTCTAAGAAAAGTGAATAAGAAAAGCAAGTAAAAGAGTCTGAAGATCAGTTTATGTATTTGAAAGTTTTAAGAACTAGATAAGATTTATAAGAAAAGTGAATAAGAAAAGCAAGTAAAAGAGTCTGAAGATCAGTTTATGTATTTGAAAGTTTTAAGAACTATATAAGATTTCTAAGAAAAGTGAATAAGAAAAGCAAGTAAAAGAGTCTGAAGATCAGTTTATGTATTTGAAAGTTTTATGAACTAGAAGTTTAAAAGAATGATAGGATTTCTAAGAAAAGTGAATAAGAAAAGCAAGTAAAAGAGTCTGAAGATCAGTTTATGTATTTGAAAGTTTTAAGAACTAGAAGTTTAAAAGAATGATAAGATTTCTAAGAAAAGTGAATAAGAAAAGCAAGTAAAAGAGTCTGAAGATCAGTTTATGTATTTGAAAGTTTAAAAGAATGATAAGATTTCTAAGAAAAGTGAATAAGAAAAGCAAGTAAAAGAGTCTGAAGATCAGTTTATGTATTTGAAAGTTTTAAGAACTATATAAGATTTCTAAGAAAAGTGAATAAGAAAAGCAAGTAAAAGAGTCTGAAGATCAGTTTATGTATTTGAAAGTTTTAAGAACTAGAAGTTTAAAAGAATGATAAGATTTCTAAGAAAAGTGAATAAGAAAAGCAAGTAAAAGAGTCTGAAGATCAGTTTATGTATTTGAAAGTTTTAAGAACTAGATAAGATTTCTAAGAAAAGTGAATAAGAAAAGCAAGTAAAAGAGTCTGAAGATCAGTTTATGGATTTGAAAGTTTTATGAACTAGAAGTTTAAAAGAATGATAAGATTTCTAAGAAAAGTGAATAAGAAAAGCAAGTAAAAGAGTCTGAAGATCAGTTTATGTATTTGAAAGTTTTAAGAACTAGAAGTTTAAAAGAAAAGTGAAAAAGAAAAGCAAGTAAAAGAGTCTGAAGATCAGTTTATGTATTTGAAAGTTTTAAGAACTAGAAGTTTAAAAGAATGATAAGATTTCTAAGAAAAGTGAATAAGAAAAGCAAGTAAAAGAGTCTGAAGATCAGTTTATGTATTTGAAAGTTTTATGAACTAGAAGTTTAAAAGAATGATAGGATTTCTAAGAAAAGTGAATAAGAAAAGCAAGTAAAAGAGTCGAAGATCAGTTTATGTATTTGAAAGTTTTAATAACTATATAAGATTTCTAAGAAAAGTGAATAAGAAAAGCAAGTAAAAGAGTCTGAAGATCAGTTTATGTATTTGAAAGTTTTAAGAACTAGAAGTTTAAAAGAATGATAGGATTTCTGAGAAAAGTGAATAAGAAAAGCAAGTAAAAGAGTCTGAAGATCAGTTTATGTATTTGAAAGTTTTAAGAACTAGAAGTTTAAAAGAATGATAAGATTTCTAAGAAAAGTGAATAAGAAAAGCAAGTAAAAGAGTCTGAAGATCAGTTTATGTATTTGAAAGTTTTAAGAACTAGATAAGATTTCTAAGAAAAGTGAATAAGAAAAGCAAGTAAAAGAGTCTGAAGATCAGTTTATGTATTTGAAAGTTTTAAGAACTATATAAGATTTCTAAGAAAAGTGAATAAGAAAAGCAAGTAAAAGAGTCTGAAGATCAGTTTATGTATTTGAAAGTTTTATGAACTAGAAGTTTAAAAGAATGATAGGATTTCTAAGAAAAGTGAATAAGAAAAGCAAGTAAAAGAGTCTGAAGATCAGTTTATGTATTTGAAAGTTTTAAGAACTAGAAGTTTAAAAGAATGATAAGATTTCTAAGAAAAGTGAATAAGAAAAGCAAGTAAAAGAGTCTGAAGATCAGTTTATGTATTTGAAAGTTTAAAAGAATGATAAGATTTCTAAGAAAAGTGAATAAGAAAAGCAAGTAAAAGAGTCTGAAGATCAGTTTATGTATTTGAAAGTTTTAAGAACTATATAAGATTTCTAAGAAAAGTGAATAAGAAAAGCAAGTAAAAGAGTCTGAAGATCAGTTTATGTATTTGAAAGTTTTAAGAACTAGAAGTTTAAAAGAATGATAAGATTTCTAAGAAAAGTGAATAAGAAAAGCAAGTAAAAGAGTCTGAAGATCAGTTTATGTATTTGAAAGTTTAAAAGAATGATAAGATTTCTAAGAAAAGTGAATAAGAAAAGCAAGTAAAAGAGTCTGAAGATCAGTTTATGTATTTGAAAGTATTAAGAACTATATAAGATTTCTAAGAAAAGTGAATAAGAAAAGCAAGTAAAAGAGTCTGAAGATCAGTTTATGGATTTGAAAGTTTTAAGAACTAGATAAGATTTCTAAGAAAAGTGAATAAGAAAAGCAAGTAAAAGAGTCTGAAGATCAGTTTATGTATTTGAAAGTTTTAAGAACTAGAAGTTTAAAAGAATGATAAGATTTCTAAGAAAAGTGAATAAGAAAAGCAAGTAAAAGAGTCTGAAGATCAGTTTATGGATTTGAAAGTTTTAAGAACTAGATAAGATTTCTAAGAAAAGTGAATAAGAAAAGCAAGTAAAAGAGTCTGAAGATCAGTTTATGTATTTGAAAGTTTTATGAACTAGAAGTTTAAAAGAATGATAGGATTTCTAAGAAAAGTGAATAAGAAAAGCAAGTAAAAGAGTCTGAAGATCAGTTTATGTATTTGAAAGTTTTATGAACTAGAAGTTTAAAAGAATGATAGGATTTCTAAGAAAAGTGAATAAGAAAAGCAAGTAAAAGAGTCGAAGATCAGTTTATGTATTTGAAAGTTTTAATAACTATATAAGATTTCTAAGAAAAGTGAATAAGAAAAGCAAGTAAAAGAGTCTGAAGATCAGTTTATGTATTTGAAAGTTTTAAGAACTAGAAGTTTAAAAGAATGATAGGATTTCTGAGAAAAGTGAATAAGAAAAGCAAGTAAAAGAGTCTGAAGATCAGTTTATGTATTTGAAAGTTTTAAGAACTAGAAGTTTAAAAGAATGATAAGATTTCTAAGAAAAGTGAATAAGAAAAGCAAGTAAAAGAGTCTGAAGATCAGTTTATGTATTTGAAAGTTTTAAGAACTAGATAAGATTTCTAAGAAAAGTGAATAAGAAAAGCAAGTAAAAGAGTCTGAAGATCAGTTTATGTATTTGAAAGTTTTAAGAACTATATAAGATTTCTAAGAAAAGTGAATAAGAAAAGCAAGTAAAAGAGTCTGAAGATCAGTTTATGTATTTGAAAGTTTTATGAACTAGAAGTTTAAAAGAATGATAAGATTTCTAAGAAAAGTGAATAAGAAAAGCAAGTAAAAGAGTCTGAAGATCAGTTTATGTATTTGAAAGTTTAAAAGAATGATAAGATTTCTAAGAAAAGTGAATAAGAAAAGCAAGTAAAAGAGTCTGAAGATCAGTTTATGTATTTGAAAGTTTTAAGAACTATATAAGATTTCTAAGAAAAGTGAATAAGAAAATCAAGTAAAAGAGTCTGAAGATCAGTTTATGTATTTGAAAGTTTTAAGAACTAGAAGTTTAAAAGAATGATAGGATTTCTGAGAAAAGTGAATAAGAAAAGCAAGTAAAAGAGTCTGAAGATCAGTTTATGTATTTGAAAGTTTTAAGAACTAGAAGTTTAAAAGAATGATAAGATTTCTAAGAAAAGTGAATAAGAAAAGCAAGTAAAAGAGTCTGAAGATCAGTTTATGTATTTGAAAGTTTTAAGAACTAGATAAGATTTCTAAGAAAAGTGAATAAGAAAAGCAAGTAAAAGAGTCTGAAGATCAGTTTATGTATTTGAAAGTTTTAAGAACTAGAAGTTTAAAAGAAAAGTGAAAAAGAAAAGCAAGTAAAAGAGTCTGAAGATCAGTTTATGTATTTGAAAGTTTTATGAACTATAAGTTTAAAAGAATGATAAGATTTCTAAGAAAAGTGAATAAGAAAAGCAAGTAAAAGAGTCTGAAGATCAGTTTATGTATTTGAAAGTTTTATGAACTAGAAGTTTAAAAGAATGATAGGATTTCTAAGAAAAGTGAATAAGAAAAGCAAGTAAAAGAGTCGAAGATCAGTTTATGTATTTGAAAGTTTTAATAACTATATAAGATTTCTAAGAAAAGTGAATAAGAAAAGCAAGTAAAAGAGTCTGAAGATCAGTTTATGTATTTGAAAGTTTTAAGAACTAGAAGTTTAAAAGAATGATAGGATTTCTGAGAAAAGTGAATAAGAAAAGCAAGTAAAAGAGTCTGAAGATCAGTTTATGTATTTGAAAGTTTTAAGAACTAGAAGTTTAAAAGAATGATAAGATTTCTAAGAAAAGTGAATAAGAAAAGCAAGTAAAAGAGTCTGAAGATCAGTTTATGTATTTGAAAGTTTAAAAGAATGATAAGATTTCTAAGAAAAGTGAAAAAGAAAAGCAAGTAAAAGAGTCTGAAGATCAGTTTATGTATTTGAAAGTTTTATGAACTAGAAGTTTAAAAGAATGATAGGATTTATGAGAAAAGTGAATAAGAAAAGCAAGTAAAAGAGTCTGAAGATCAGTTTATGTATTTGAAAGTTTAAAAGAATGATAAGATTTCTAAGAAAAGTGAATAAGAAAAGCAAGTAAAAGAGTCTGAAGATCAGTTTATGTATTTGAAAGTATTAAGAACTATATAAGATTTCTAAGAAAAGTGAATAAGAAAAGCAAGTAAAAGAGTCTGAAGATCAGTTTATGGATTTGAAAGTTTTAAGAACTAGATAAGATTTCTAAGAAAAGTGAATAAGAAAAGCAAGTAAAAGAGTCTGAAGATCAGTTTATGTATTTGAAAGTTTTAAGAACTATATAAGATTTCTAAGAAAAGTGAATAAGAAAAGCAAGTAAAAGAGTCTGAAGATCAGTTTATGTATTTGAAAGTTTTAAGAACTAGAAGTTTAAAAGAATGATAAGATTTCTAAGAAAAGTGAATAAGAAAAGCAAGTAAAAGAGTCTGAAGATCAGTTTATGTATTTGAAAGTTTTAAGAACTAGATAAGATTTCTAAGAAAAGTGAATAAGAAAAGCAAGTAAAAGAGTCTGAAGATCAGTTTATGTATTTGAAAGTTTTAAGAACTATATAAGATTTCTAAGAAAAGTGAATAAGAAAAGCAAGTAAAAGAGTCTGAAGATCAGTTTATGTATTTGAAAGTTTTATGAACTAGAAGTTTAAAAGAATGATAGGATTTCTAAGAAAAGTGAATAAGAAAAGCAAGTAAAAGAGTCTGAAGATCAGTTTATGTATTTGAAAGTTTTAAGAACTAGAAGTTTAAAAGAATGATAAGATTTCTAAGAAAAGTGAATAAGAAAAGCAAGTAAAAGAGTCTGAAGATCAGTTTATGTATTTGAAAGTTTAAAAGAATGATAAGATTTCTAAGAAAAGTGAATAAGAAAAGCAAGTAAAAGAGTCTGAAGATCAGTTTATGTATTTGAAAGTTTTAAGAACTATATAAGATTTCTAAGAAAAGTGAATAAGAAAAGCAAGTAAAAGAGTCTGAAGATCAGTTTATGTATTTGAAAGTTTTAAGAACTAGAAGTTTAAAAGAATGATAAGATTTCTAAGAAAAGTGAATAAGAAAAGCAAGTAAAAGAGTCTGAAGATCAGTTTATGTATTTGAAAGTTTAAAAGAATGATAAGATTTCTAAGAAAAGTGAATAAGAAAAGCAAGTAAAAGAGTCTGAAGATCAGTTTATGTATTTGAAAGTATTAAGAACTATATAAGATTTCTAAGAAAAGTGAATAAGAAAAGCAAGTAAAAGAGTCTGAAGATCAGTTAATGGATTTGAAAGTTTTAAGAACTAGATAAGATTTCTAAGAAAAGTGAATAAGAAAAGCAAGTAAAAGAGTCTGAAGATCAGTTTATGTATTTGAAAGTTTTAAGAACTATATAAGATTTCTAAGAAAAGTGAATAAGAAAAGCAAGTAAAAGAGTCTGAAGATCAGTTTATGTATTTGAAAGTTTTAAGAACTAGAAGTTTAAAAGAATGATAAGATTTCTAAGAAAAGTGAATAAGAAAAGCAAGTAAAAGAGTCTGAAGATCAGTTTATGGATTTGAAAGTTTTAAGAACTAGATAAGATTTCTAAGAAAAGTGAATAAGAAAAGCAAGTAAAAGAGTCTGAAGATCAGTTTATGTATTTGAAAGTTTTATGAACTAGAAGTTTAAAAGAATGATAGGATTTCTAAGAAAAGTGAATAAGAAAAGCAAGTAAAAGAGTCTGAAGATCAGTTTATGTATTTGAAAGTTTTATGAACTAGAAGTTTAAAAGAATGATAGGATTTCTAAGAAAAGTGAATAAGAAAAGCAAGTAAAAGAGTCTGAAGATCAGTTTATGTATTTGAAAGTTTTATGAACTAGAAGTTTAAAAGAATGATAGGATTTCTAAGAAAAGTGAATAAGAAAAGCAAGTAAAAGAGTCTGAAGATCAGTTTATGTATTTGAAAGTTTTAAGAACTATATAAGATTTCTAAGAAAAGTGAATAAGAAAAGCAAGTAAAAGAGTCTGAAGATCAGTTTATGTATTTGAAAGTTTTAAGAACTATATAAGATTTCTAAGAAAAGTGAATAAGAAAAGCAAGTAAAAGAGTCGAAGATCAGTTTATGTATTTGAAAGTTTTAATAACTATATAAGATTTCTAAGAAAAGTGAATAAGAAAAGCAAGTAAAAGAGTCTGAAGATCAGTTTATGTATTTGAAAGTTTTAAGAACTAGAAGTTTAAAAGAATGATAGGATTTCTGAGAAAAGTGAATAAGAAAAGCAAGTAAAAGAGTCTGAAGATCAGTTTATGTATTTGAAAGTTTTAAGAACTAGAAGTTTAAAAGAATGATAAGATTTCTAAGAAAAGTGAATAAGAAAAGCAAGTAAAAGAGTCTGAAGATCAGTTTATGTATTTGAAAGTTTTAAGAACTAGATAAGATTTCTAAGAAAAGTGAATAAGAAAAGCAAGTAAAAGAGTCTGAAGATCAGTTTATGTATTTGAAAGTTTTAAGAACTATATAAGATTTCTAAGAAAAGTGAATAAGAAAAGCAAGTAAAAGAGTCTGAAGATCAGTTTATGTATTTGAAAGTTTTATGAACTAGAAGTTTAAAAGAATGATAGGATTTCTAAGAAAAGTGAATAAGAAAAGCAAGTAAAAGAGTCTGAAGATCAGTTTATGTATTTGAAAGTTTTAAGAACTAGAAGTTTAAAAGAATGATAAGATTTCTAAGAAAAGTGAATAAGAAAAGCAAGTAAAAGAGTCTGAAGATCAGTTTATGTATTTGAAAGTTTAAAAGAATGATAAGATTTCTAAGAAAAGTGAATAAGAAAAGCAAGTAAAAGAGTCTGAAGATCAGTTTATGTATTTGAAAGTTTTAAGAACTATATAAGATTTCTAAGAAAAGTGAATAAGAAAAGCAAGTAAAAGAGTCTGAAGATCAGTTTATGTATTTGAAAGTTTTAAGAACTAGAAGTTTAAAAGAATGATAAGATTTCTAAGAAAAGTGAATAAGAAAAGCAAGTAAAAGAGTCTGAAGATCAGTTTATGTATTTGAAAGTTTTAAGAACTAGAAGTTTAAAAGAAAAGTGAAAAAGAAAAGCAAGTAAAAGAGTCTGAAGATCAGTTTATGTATTTGAAAGTTTTATGAACTATAAGTTTAAAAGAATGATAGGATTTCTAAGAAAAGTGAATAAGAAAAGCAAGTAAAAGAGTCTGAAGATCAGTTTATGTATTTGAAAGTTTTATGAACTAGAAGTTTAAAAGAATGATAGGATTTCTAAGAAAAGTGAATAAGAAAAGCAAGTAAAAGAGTCGAAGATCAGTTTATGTATTTGAAAGTTTTAATAACTATATAAGATTTCTAAGAAAAGTGAATAAGAAAAGCAAGTAAAAGAGTCTGAAGATCAGTTTATGTATTTGAAAGTTTTAAGAACTAGAAGTTTAAAAGAATGATAAGATTTCTAAGAAAAGTGAATAAGAAAAGCAAGTAAAAGAGTCTGAAGATCAGTTTATGTATTTGAAAGTTTTAAGAACTAGATAAGATTTCTAAGAAAAGTGAATAAGAAAAGCAAGTAAAAGAGTCTGAAGATCAGTTTATGTATTTGAAAGTTTTAAGAACTATATAAGATTTCTAAGAAAAGTGAATAAGAAAAGCAAGTAAAAGAGTCTGAAGATCAGTTTATGTATTTGAAAGTTTTATGAACTAGAAGTTTAAAAGAATGATAGGATTTCTAAGAAAAGTGAATAAGAAAAGCAAGTAAAAGAGTCTGAAGATCAGTTTATGTATTTGAAAGTTTTAAGAACTAGAAGTTTAAAAGAATGATAAGATTTCTAAGAAAAGTGAATAAGAAAAGCAAGTAAAAGAGTCTGAAGATCAGTTTATGTATTTGAAAGTTTAAAAGAATGATAAGATTTCTAAGAAAAGTGAATAAGAAAAGCAAGTAAAAGAGTCTGAAGATCAGTTTATGTATTTGAAAGTTTTAAGAACTATATAAGATTTCTAAGAAAAGTGAATAAGAAAAGCAAGTAAAAGAGTCTGAAGATCAGTTTATGTATTTGAAAGTTTTAAGAACTAGAAGTTTAAAAGAATGATAAGATTTCTAAGAAAAGTGAATAAGAAAAGCAAGTAAAAGAGTCTGAAGATCAGTTTATGTATTTGAAAGTTTTAAGAACTAGAAGTTTAAAAGAAAAGTGAAAAAGAAAAGCAAGTAAAAGAGTCTGAAGATCAGTTTATGTATTTGAAAGTTTTAAGAACTAGATAAGATTTCTAAGAAAAGTGAATAAGAAAAGCAAGTAAAAGAGTCTGAAGATCAGTTTATGTATTTGAAAGTTTTAAGAACTAGAAGTTTAAAAGAATGATAGGATTTCTGAGAAAAGTGAATAAGAAAAGCAAGTAAAAGAGTCTGAAGATCAGTTTATGTATTTGAAAGTTTTAAGAACTAGAAGTTTAAAAGAATGATAAGATTTCTAAGAAAAGTGAATAAGAAAAGCAAGTAAAAGAGTCTGAAGATCAGTTTATGTATTTGAAAGTTTTAAGAACTAGATAAGATTTCTAAGAAAAGTGAATAAGAAAAGCAAGTAAAAGAGTCTGAAGATCAGTTTATGTATTTGAAAGTTTTAAGAACTATATAAGATTTCTAAGAAAAGTGAATAAGAAAAGCAAGTAAAAGAGTCTGAAGATCAGTTTATGTATTTGAAAGTTTTATGAACTAGAAGTTTAAAAGAATGATAAGATTTCTAAGAAAAGTGAATAAGAAAAGCAAGTAAAAGAGTCGAAGATCAGTTTATGTATTTGAAAGTTTTAAGAACTATATAAGATTTCTAAGAAAAGTGAATAAGAAAAGCAAGTAAAAGAGTCTGAAGATCAGTTTATGTATTTGAAAGTTTTAAGAACTAGAAGTTTAAAAGAATGATAAGATTTCTAAGAAAAGTGAATAAGAAAAGCAAGTAAAAGAGTCTGAAGATCAGTTTATGTATTTGAAAGTTTTAAGAACTAGATAAGATTTCTAAGAAAAGTGAATAAGAAAAGCAAGTAAAAGAGTCTGAAGATCAGTTTATGGATTTGAAAGTTTTATGAACTAGAAGTTTAAAAGAATGATAGGATTTCTAAGAAAAGTGAATAAGAAAAGCAAGTAAAAGAGTCTGAAGATCAGTTTATGTATTTGAAAGTTTTAAGAACTAGAAGTTTAAAAGAAAAGTGAAAAAGAAAAGCAAGTAAAAGAGTCTGAAGATCAGTTTATGTATTTGAAAGTTTTATGAACTAGAAGTTTAAAAGAATGATAGGATTTCTAAGAAAAGTGAATAAGAAAAGCAAGTAAAAGAGTCTGAAGATCAGTTTATGTATTTGAAAGTTTTATGAACTAGAAGTTTAAAAGAATGATAGGATTTCTAAGAAAAGTGAATAAGAAAAGCAAGTAAAAGAGTCGAAGATCAGTTTATGTATTTGAAAGTTTTAATAACTATATAAGATTTCTAAGAAAAGTGAATAAGAAAAGCAAGTAAAAGAGTCTGAAGATCAGTTTATGGATTTGAAAGTTTTAAGAACTAGAAGTTTAAAAGAATGATAGGATTTATGAGAAAAGTGAATAAGAAAAGCAAGTAAAAGAGTCTGAAGATCAGTTTATGTATTTGAAAGTTTTAAGAACTAGAAGTTTAAAAGAATGATAAGATTTCTAAGAAAAGTGAATAAGAAAAGCAAGTAAAAGAGTCTGAAGATCAGTTTATGTATTTGAAAGTTTTAAGAACTAGATAAGATTTATAAGAAAAGTGAATAAGAAAAGCAAGTAAAAGAGTCTGAAGATCAGTTTATGTATTTGAAAGTTTTAAGAACTATATAAGATTTCTAAGAAAAGTGAATAAGAAAAGCAAGTAAAAGAGTCTGAAGATCAGTTTATGTATTTGAAAGTTTTATGAACTAGAAGTTTAAAAGAATGATAGGATTTCTAAGAAAAGTGAATAAGAAAAGCAAGTAAAAGAGTCTGAAGATCAGTTTATGTATTTGAAAGTTTTAAGAACTAGAAGTTTAAAAGAATGATAAGATTTCTAAGAAAAGTGAATAAGAAAAGCAAGTAAAAGAGTCTGAAGATCAGTTTATGTATTTGAAAGTTTAAAAGAATGATAAGATTTCTAAGAAAAGTGAATAAGAAAAGCAAGTAAAAGAGTCTGAAGATCAGTTTATGTATTTGAAAGTTTTAAGAACTATATAAGATTTCTAAGAAAAGTGAATAAGAAAAGCAAGTAAAAGAGTCTGAAGATCAGTTTATGTATTTGAAAGTTTTAAGAACTAGAAGTTTAAAAGAATGATAAGATTTCTAAGAAAAGTGAATAAGAAAAGCAAGTAAAAGAGTCTGAAGATCAGTTTATGTATTTGAAAGTTTAAAAGAATGATAAGATTTCTAAGAAAAGTGAATAAGAAAAGCAAGTAAAAGAGTCTGAAGATCAGTTTATGTATTTGAAAGTATTAAGAACTATATAAGATTTCTAAGAAAAGTGAATAAGAAAAGCAAGTAAAAGAGTCTGAAGATCAGTTTATGTATTTGAAAGTTTTAAGAACTAGATAAGATTTCTAAGAAAAGTGAATAAGAAAAGCAAGTAAAAGAGTCTGAAGATCAGTTTATGTATTTGAAAGTTTTAAGAACTATATAAGATTTCTAAGAAAAGTGAATAAGAAAAGCAAGTAAAAGAGTCTGAAGATCAGTTTATGTATTTGAAAGTTTTATGAACTAGAAGTTTAAAAGAATGATAAGATTTCTAAGAAAAGTGAATAAGAAAAGCAAGTAAAAGAGTCGAAGATCAGTTTATGTATTTGAAAGTTTTAAGAACTATATAAGATTTCTAAGAAAAGTGAATAAGAAAAGCAAGTAAAAGAGTCTGAAGATCAGTTTATGGATTTGAAAGTTTTATGAACTAGAAGTTTAAAAGAATGATAGGATTTCTAAGAAAAGTGAATAAGAAAAGCAAGTAAAAGAGTCTGAAGATCAGTTTATGTATTTGAAAGTTTTAAGAACTATATAAGATTTCTAAGAAAAGTGAATAAGAAAAGCAAGTAAAAGAGTCTGAAGATCAGTTTATGTATTTGAAAGTTTTATGAACTAGAAGTTTAAAAGAATGATAGGATTTCTAAGAAAAGTGAATAATAAAAGCAAGTAAAAGAGTCTGAAGATCAGTTTATGTATTTGAAAGTTTTATGAACTAGAAGTTTAAAAGAATGATAGGATTTCTAAGAAAAGTGAATAAGAAAAGCAAGTAAAAGAGTCGAAGATCAGTTTATGTATTTGAAAGTTTTAATAACTATATAAGATTTCTAAGAAAAGTGAATAAGAAAAGCAAGTAAAAGAGTCTGAAGATCAGTTTATGTATTTGAAAGTTTTAAGAACTAGAAGTTTAAAAGAATGATAGGATTTCTGAGAAAAGTGAATAAGAAAAGCAAGTAAAAGAGTCTGAAGATCAGTTTATGTATTTGAAAGTTTTAAGAACTAGAAGTTTAAAAGAATGATAAGATTTCTAAGAAAAGTGAATAAGAAAAGCAAGTAAAAGAGTCTGAAGATCAGTTTATGTATTTGAAAGTTTTAAGAACTAGAAGTTTAAAAGAATGATAGGATTTCTGAGAAAAGTGAATAAGAAAAGCAAGTAAAAGAGTCTGAAGATCAGTTTATGTATTTGAAAGTTTTAAGAACTAGAAGTTTAAAAGAATGATAGGATTTATGAGAAAAGTGAATAAGAAAAGCAAGTAAAAGAGTCTGAAGATCAGTTTATGTATTTGAAAGTTTTAAGAACTAGAAGTTTAAAAGAATGATAAGATTTCTAAGAAAAGTGAATAAGAAAAGCAAGTAAAAGAGTCTGAAGATCAGTTTATGTATTTGAAAGTTTTAAGAACTAGATAAGATTTATAAGAAAAGTGAATAAGAAAAGCAAGTAAAAGAGTCTGAAGATCAGTTTATGTATTTGAAAGTTTTAAGAACTATTTAAGATTTCTAAGAAAAGTGAATAAGAAAAGCAAGTAAAAGAGTCTGAAGATCAGTTTATGTATTTGAAAGTTTTATGAACTAGAAGTTTAAAAGAATGATAGGATTTCTGAGAAAAGTGAATAAGAAAAGCAAGTAAAAGAGTCTGAAGATCAGTTTATGTATTTGAAAGTTTTAAGAACTAGAAGTTTAAAAGAATGATAAGATTTCTAAGAAAAGTGAATAAGAAAAGCAAGTAAAAGAGTCTGAAGATCAGTTTATGTATTTGAAAGTTTTAAGAACTAGAAGTTTAAAAGAATGATAAGATTTCTAAGAAAAGTGAATAAGAAAAGCAAGTAAAAGAGTCTGAAGATCAGTTTATGTATTTGAAAGTTTTAAGAACTAGAAGTTTAAAAGAAAAGTGAAAAAGAAAAGCAAGTAAAAGAGTCTGAAGATCAGTTTATGTATTTGAAAGTTTAAAAGAATGATAAGATTTCTAAGAAAAGTGAATAAGAAAAGCAAGTAAAAGAGTCTGAAGATCAGTTTATGTATTTGAAAGTATTAAGAACTATATAAGATTTCTAAGAAAAGTGAATAAGAAAAGCAAGTAAAAGAGTCTGAAGATCAGTTTATGTATTTGAAAGTTTTAAGAACTAGATAAGATTTCTAAGAAAAGTGAATAAGAAAAGCAAGTAAAAGAGTCTGAAGATCAGTTTATGTATTTGAAAGTTTTAAGAACTATATAAGATTTCTAAGAAAAGTGAATAAGAAAAGCAAGTAAAAGAGTCTGAAGATCAGTTTATGTATTTGAAAGTTTTATGAACTAGAAGTTTAAAAGAATGATAAGATTTCTAAGAAAAGTTAATAAGAAAAGCAAGTAAAAGAGTCGAAGATCAGTTTATGTATTTGAAAGTTTTAAGAACTATATAAGATTTCTAAGAAAAGTGAATAAGAAAAGCAAGTAAAAGAGTCTGAAGATCAGTTTATGGATTTGAAAGTTTTATGAACTAGAAGTTTAAAAGAATGATAGGATTTCTAAGAAAAGTGAATAAGAAAAGCAAGTAAAAGAGTCTGAAGATCAGTTTATGTATTTGAAAGTTTTAAGAACTAGAAGTTTAAAAGAAAAGTGAAAAAGAAAAGCAAGTAAAAGAGTCTGAAGATCAGTTTATGTATTTGAAAGTTTTATGAACTAGAAGTTTAAAAGAATGATAGGATTTCTAAGAAAAGTGAATAATAAAAGCAAGTAAAAGAGTCTGAAGATCAGTTTATGTATTTGAAAGTTTTATGAACTAGAAGTTTAAAAGAATGATAGGATTTCTAAGAAAAGTGAATAAGAAAAGCAAGTAAAAGAGTCGAAGATCAGTTTATGTATTTGAAAGTTTTAATAACTATATAAGATTTCTAAGAAAAGTGAATAAGAAAAGCAAGTAAAAGAGTCTGAAGATCAGTTTATGTATTTGAAAGTTTTAAGAACTAGAAGTTTAAAAGAATGATAGGATTTCTGAGAAAAGTGAATAAGAAAAGCAAGTAAAAGAGTCTGAAGATCAGTTTATGTATTTGAAAGTTTTAAGAACTAGAAGTTTAAAAGAATGATAAGATTTCTAAGAAAAGTGAATAAGAAAAGCAAGTAAAAGAGTCTGAAGATCAGTTTATGTATTTGAAAGTTTTAAGAACTATATAAGATTTCTAAGAAAAGTGAATAAGAAAAGCAAGTAAAAGAGTCTGAAGATCAGTTTATGTATTTGAAAGTTTTATGAACTAGAAGTTTAAAAGAATGATAAGATTTCTAAGAAAAGTGAATAAGAAAAGCAAGTAAAAGAGTCGAAGATCAGTTTATGTATTTGAAAGTTTTAAGAACTATATAAGATTTCTAAGAAAAGTGAATAAGAAAAGCAAGTAAAAGAGTCTGAAGATCAGTTTATGTATTTGAAAGTTTTAAGAACTAGAAGTTTAAAAGAATGATAGGATTTCTGAGAAAAGTGAATAAGAAAAGCAAGTAAAAGAGTCTGAAGATCAGTTTATGTATTTGAAAGTTTTAAGAACTAGAAGTTTAAAAGAATGATAAGATTTCTAAGAAAAGTGAATAAGAAAAGCAAGTAAAAGAGTCTGAAGATCAGTTTATGTATTTGAAAGTATTAAGAACTATATAAGATTTCTAAGAAAAGTGAATAAGAAAAGCAAGTAAAAGAGTCTGAAGATCAGTTTATGTATTTGAAAGTTTTAAGAACTAGAAGTTTAAAAGAAAAGTGAAAAAGAAAAGCAAGTAAAAGAGTCTGAAGATCAGTTTATGTATTTGAAAGTTTTATGAACTAGAAGTTTAAAAGAATGATAGGATTTCTAAGAAAAGTGAATAATAAAAGCAAGTAAAAGAGTCTGAAGATCAGTTTATGTATTTGAAAGTTTTAAGAACTAGATAAGATTTCTAAGAAAAGTGAATAAGAAAAGCAAGTAAAAGAGTCTGAAGATCAGTTTATGTATTTGAAAGTTTTAAGAACTATATAAGATTTCTAAGAAAAGTGAATAAGAAAAGCAAGTAAAAGAGTCTGAAGATCAGTTTATGTATTTGAAAGTTTTAAGAACTAGAAGTTTAAAAGAATGATAAGATTTCTAAGAAAAGTGAATAAGAAAAGCAAGTAAAAGAGTCTGAAGATCAGTTTATGTATTTGAAAGTATTAAGAACTATATAAGATTTCTAAGAAAAGTGAATAAGAAAAGCAAGTAAAAGAGTCTGAAGATCAGTTTATGTATTTGAAAGTTTTAAGAACTAGAAGTTTAAAAGAAAAGTGAAAAAGAAAAGCAAGTAAAAGAGTCTGAAGATCAGTTTATGTATTTGAAAGTTTTATGAACTAGAAGTTTAAAAGAATGATAAGATTTCTAAGAAAAGTGAATAAGAAAAGCAAGTAAAAGAGTCTGAAGATCAGTTTATGTATTTGAAAGTATTAAGAACTATATAAGATTTCTAAGAAAAGTGAATAAGAAAAGCAAGTAAAAGAGTCTGAAGATCAGTTTATGTATTTGAAAGTTTTAAGAACTAGAAGTTTAAAAGAATGATAAGATTTCGAAGAAAAGTGAATAAGAAAAGCAAGTAAAAGAGTCTGAAGATCAGTTTATGTATTTGAAAGTTTTAAGAACTAGAAGTTTAAAAGAATGATAAGATTTCTAAGAAAAGTGAATAAGAAAAGCAAGTAAAAGAGTCTGAAGATCAGTTTATGTATTTGAAAGTTTTAAGAACTAGATAAGATTTCTAAGAAAAGTGAATAAGAAAAGCAAGTAAAAGAGTCTGAAGATCAGTTTATGTATTTGAAAGTTTTAAGAACTAGAAGTTTAAAAGAAAAGTGAAAAAGAAAAGCAAGTAAAAGAGTCTGAAGATCAGTTTATGTATTTGAAAGTTTTATGAACTAGAAGTTTAAAAGAATGATAGGATTTCTAAGAAAAGTGAATAAGAAAAGCAAGTAAAAGAGTCTGAAGATCAGTTTATGTATTTGAAAGTTTTAAGAACTATATAAGATTTCTAAGAAAAGTGAATAAGAAAAGCAAGTAAAAGAGTCTGAAGATCAGTTTATGTATTTGAAAGTTTTAAGAACTAGAAGTTTAAAAGAATGATAAGATTTCTAAGAAAAGTGAAAAAGAAAAGCAAGTAAAAGAGTCTGAAGATCAGTTTATGTATTTGAAAGTTTTAAGAACTAGAAGTTTAAAAGAATGATAAGATTTCTAAGAAAAGTGAATAAGAAAAGCAAGTAAAAGAGTCTGAAGATCAGTTTATGTATTTGAAAGTATTAAGAACTATATAAGATTTCTAAGAAAAGTGAATAAGAAAAGCAAGTAAAAGAGTCTGAAGATCAGTTTATGTATTTGAAAGTTTTAAGAACTAGATAAGATTTCTAAGAAAAGTGAATAAGAAAAGCAAGTAAAAGAGTCTGAAGATCAGTTTATGTATTTGAAAGTTTTAAGAACTATATAAGATTTCTAAGAAAAGTGAATAAGAAAAGCAAGTAAAAGAGTCTGAAGATCAGTTTATGTATTTGAAAGTTTTAAGAACTAGAAGTTTAAAAGAATGATAAGATTTCTAAGAAAAGTGAATAAGAAAAGCAAGTAAAAGAGTCTGAAGATCAGTTTATGTATTTGAAAGTTTTAAGAACTAGATAAGATTTCTAAGAAAAGTGAATAAGAAAAGCAAGTAAAAGAGTCTGAAGATCAGTTTATAGATTTGAAAGTTTTAAGAACTAGAAGTTTAAAAGAATGATAAGATTTCTAAGAAAAGTGAATAAGAAAAGCAAGTAAAAGAGTCTGAAGATCAGTTTATGTATTTGAAAGTTTTAAGAACTATATAAGATTTCTAAGAAAAGTGAATAAGAAAAGCAAGTAAAAGAGTCTGAAGATCAGTTTATGTATTTGAAAGTTTTATGAACTAGAAGTTTAAAAGAATGATAAGATTTCTAAGAAAAGTGAATAAGAAAAGCAAGTAAAAGAGTCTGAAGATCAGTTTATGTATTTGAAAGTTTTAAGAACTAGATAAGATTTCTAAGAAAAGTGAATAAAAAAAGCAAGTAAAAGAGTCTGAAGATCAGTTTATGTATTTGAAAGTTTTAAGAACTATATAAGATTTCTAAGAAAAGTGAATAAGAAAAGCAAGTAAAAGAGTCTGAAGATCAGTTTATGTATTTGAAAGTTTTATGAACTAGAAGTTTAAAAGAATGATAGGATTTCTAAGAAAAGTGAATAAGAAAAGCAAGTAAAAGAGTCTGAAGATCAGTTTATGTATTTGAAAGTTTTAAGAACTAGAAGTTTAAAAGAATGATAAGATTTCTAAGAAAAGTGAATAAGAAAAGCAAGTAAAAGAGTCTGAAGATCAGTTTATGTATTTGAAAGTATAAAAGAATGATAAGATTTCTAAGAAAAGTGAATAAGAAAAGCAAGTAAAAGAGTCTGAAGATCAGTTTATGTATTTGAAAGTTTTAAGAACTATATAAGATTTCTAAGAAAAGTGAATAAGAAAAGCAAGTAAAAGAGTCTGAAGATCAGTTTATGTATTTGAAAGTTTTAAGAACTAGAAGTTTAAAAGAATGATAAGATTTCTAAGAAAAGTGAATAAGAAAAGCAAGTAAAAGAGTCTGAAGATCAGTTTATGTATTTGAAAGTTTAAAAGAATGATAAGATTTCTAAGAAAAGTGAATAAGAAAAGCAAGTAAAAGAGTCTGAAGATCAGTTTATGTATTTGAAAGTATTAAGAACTATATAAGATTTCTAAGAAAAGTGAATAAGAAAAGCAAGTAAAAGAGTCTGAAGATCAGTTTATGGATTTGAAAGTTTTAAGAACTAGATAAGATTTCTAAGAAAAGTGAATAAGAAAAGCAAGTAAAAGAGTCTGAAGATCAGTTTATGTATTTGAAAGTTTTAAGAACTATATAAGATTTCTAAGAAAAGTGAATAAGAAAAGCAAGTAAAAGAGTCTGAAGATCAGTTTATGTATTTGAAAGTTTTATGAACTAGAAGTTTAAAAGAATGATAAGATTTCTAAGAAAAGTGAATAAGAAAAGCAAGTAAAAGAGTCTGAAGATCAGTTTATGTATTTGAAAGTTTTAAGAACTAGATAAGATTTCTAAGAAAAGTGAATAAGAAAAGCAAGTAAAAGAGTCTGAAGATCAGTTTATGGATTTGAAAGTTTTATGAACTAGAAGTTTAAAAGAATGATAGGATTTCTAAGAAAAGTGAATAAGAAAAGCAAGTAAAAGAGTCTGAAGATCAGTTTATGTATTTGAAAGTTTTAAGAACTAGAAGTTTAAAAGAAAAGTGAAAAAGAAAAGCAAGTAAAAGAGTCTGAAGATCAGTTTATGTATTTGAAAGTTTTATGAACTAGAAGTTTAAAAGAATGATAGGATTTCTAAGAAAAGTGAATAATAAAAGCAAGTAAAAGAGTCTGAAGATCAGTTTATGTATTTGAAAGTTTTATGAACTAGAAGTTTAAAAGAATGATAGGATTTCTAAGAAAAGTGAATAAGAAAAGCAAGTAAAAGAGTCGAAGATCAGTTTATGTATTTGAAAGTTTTAAGAACTATATAAGATTTCTAAGAAAAGTGAATAAGAAAAGCAAGTAAAAGAGTCTGAAGATCAGTTTATGTATTTGAAAGTTTTAAGAACTAGAAGTTTAAAAGAATGATAGGATTTCTGAGAAAAGTGAATAAGAAAAGCAAGTAAAAGAGTCTGAAGATCAGTTTATGTATTTGAAAGTTTTAAGAACTAGAAGTTTAAAAGAATGATAAGATTTCTAAGAAAAGTGAATAAGAAAAGCAAGTAAAAGAGTCTGAAGATCAGTTTATGGATTTGAAAGTTTTAAGAACTAGATAAGATTTCTAAGAAAAGTGAATAAGAAAAGCAAGTAAAAGAGTCTGAAGATCAGTTTATGTATTTGAAAGTTTTAAGAACTATATAAGATTTCTAAGAAAAGTGAATAAGAAAAGCAAGTAAAAGAGTCTGAAGATCAGTTTATGTATTTGAAAGTTTTAAGAACTATATAAGATTTCTAAGAAAAGTGAATAAGAAAAGCAAGTAAAAGAGTCTGAAGATCAGTTTATGTATTTGAAAGTTTTAAGAACTAGAAGTTTAAAAGAATGATAAGATTTCTAAGAAAAGTGAATAAGAAAAGCAAGTAAAAGAGTCTGAAGATCAGTTTATGTATTTGAAAGTTTAAAAGAATGATAAGATTTCTAAGAAAAGTGAATAAGAAAAGCAAGTAAAAGAGTCTGAAGATCAGTTTATGTATTTGAAAGTATTAAGAACTATATAAGATTTCGAAGAAAAGTGAATAAGAAAAGCAAGTAAAAGAGTCTGAAGATCAGTTTATGTATTTGAAAGTTTTAAGAACTAGATAAGATTTCTAAGAAAAGTGAATAAGAAAAGCAAGTAAAAGAGTCTGAAGATCAGTTTATGGATTTGAAAGTTTTATGAACTAGAAGTTTAAAAGAATGATAGGATTTCTAAGAAAAGTGAATAAGAAAAGCAAGTAAAAGAGTCTGAAGATCAGTTTATGTATTTGAAAGTTTTAAGAACTAGAAGTTTAAAAGAAAAGTGAAAAAGAAAAGCAAGTAAAAGAGTCTGAAGATCAGTTTATGTATTTGAAAGTTTTATGAACTAGAAGTTTAAAAGAATGATAGGATTTCTAAGAAAAGTGAATAATAAAAGCAAGTAAAAGAGTCTGAAGATCAGTTTATGTATTTGAAAGTTTTATGAACTAGAAGTTTAAAAGAATGATAGGATTTCTAAGAAAAGTGAATAAGAAAAGCAAGTAAAAGAGTCGAAGATCAGTTTATGTATTTGAAAGTTTTAAGAACTATATAAGATTTCTAAGAAAAGTGAATAAGAAAAGCAAGTAAAAGAGTCTGAAGATCAGTTTATGTATTTGAAAGTTTTAAGAACTAGAAGTTTAAAAGAATGATAGGATTTCTGAGAAAAGTGAATAAGAAAAGCAAGTAAAAGAGTCTGAAGATCAGTTTATGTATTTGAAAGTTTTAAGAACTAGAAGTTTAAAAGAATGATAAGATTTCTAAGAAAAGTGAATAAGAAAAGCAAGTAAAAGAGTCTGAAGATCAGTTTATGTATTTGAAAGTATTAAGAACTAGAAGTTTAAAAGAAAAGTGAAAAAGAAAAGCAAGTAAAAGAGTCTGAAGATCAGTTTATGTATTTGAAAGTTTTAAGAACTATATAAGATTTCTAAGAAAAGTGAATAAGAAAAGCAAGTAAAAGAGTCTGAAGATCAGTTTATGTATTTGAAAGTTTTATGAACTAGAAGTTTAAAAGAATGATAAGATTTCTAAGAAAAGTGAATAAGAAAAGCAAGTAAAAGAGTCGAAGATCAGTTTATGTATTTGAAAGTTTTAAGAACTATATAAGATTTCTAAGAAAAGTGAATAAGAAAAGCAAGTAAAAGAGTCTGAAGATCAGTTTATGTATTTGAAAGTTTTAAGAACTAGATAAGATTTCTAAGAAAAGTGAATAAGAAAAGCAAGTAAAAGAGTCTGAAGATCAGTTTATGTATTTGAAAGTATTAAGAACTATATAAGATTTCTAAGAAAAGTGAATAAGAAAAGCAAGTAAAAGAGTCTGAAGATCAGTTTATGTATTTGAAAGTTTTAAGAACTAGAAGTTTAAAAGAATGATAAGATTTCTAAGAAAAGTGAAAAAGAAAAGCAAGTAAAAGAGTCTGAAGATCAGTTTATGTATTTGAAAGTTTTAAGAACTAGAAGTTTAAAAGAATGATAAGATTTCTAAGAAAAGTGAATAAGAAAAGCAAGTAAAAGAGTCTGAAGATCAGTTTATGTATTTGAAAGTATTAAGAACTATATAAGATTTCTAAGAAAAGTGAATAAGAAAAGCAAGTAAAAGAGTCTGAAGATCAGTTTATGTATTTGAAAGTTTTAAGAACTAGATAAGATTTCTAAGAAAAGTGAATAAGAAAAGCAAGTAAAAGAGTCTGAAGATCAGTTTATGTATTTGAAAGTTTTAAGAACTATATAAGATTTCTAAGAAAAGTGAATAAGAAAAGCAAGTAAAAGAGTCTGAAGATCAGTTTATGTATTTGAAAGTTTTAAGAACTAGAAGTTTAAAAGAATGATAAGATTTCTAAGAAAAGTGAATAAGAAAAGCAAGTAAAAGAGTCTGAAGATCAGTTTATGTATTTGAAAGTTTTAAGAACTAGATAAGATTTCTAAGAAAAGTGAATAAGAAAAGCAAGTAAAAGAGTCTGAAGATCAGTTTATAGATTTGAAAGTTTTAAGAACTAGAAGTTTAAAAGAATGATAAGATTTCTAAGAAAAGTGAATAAGAAAAGCAAGTAAAAGAGTCTGAAGATCAGTTTATGTATTTGAAAGTTTTAAGAACTATATAAGATTTCTAAGAAAAGTGAATAAGAAAAGCAAGTAAAAGAGTCTGAAGATCAGTTTATGTATTTGAAAGTTTTAAGAACTAGAAGTTTAAAAGAATGATAAGATTTCTAAGAAAAGTGAATAAGAAAAGCAAGTAAAAGAGTCTGAAGATCAGTTTATGTATTTGAAAGTTTTAAGAACTAGATAAGATTTCTAAGAAAAGTGAATAAAAAAAGCAAGTAAAAGAGTCTGAAGATCAGTTTATGTATTTGAAAGTTTTAAGAACTATATAAGATTTCTAAGAAAAGTGAATAAGAAAAGCAAGTAAAAGAGTCTGAAGATCAGTTTATGTATTTGAAAGTTTTATGAACTAGAAGTTTAAAAGAATGATAGGATTTCTAAGAAAAGTGAATAAGAAAAGCAAGTAAAAGAGTCTGAAGATCAGTTTATGTATTTGAAAGTTTTAAGAACTAGAAGTTTAAAAGAATGATAAGATTTCTAAGAAAAGTGAATAAGAAAAGCAAGTAAAAGAGTCTGAAGATCAGTTTATGTATTTGAAAGTTTAAAAGAATGATAAGATTTCTAAGAAAAGTGAATAAGAAAAGCAAGTAAAAGAGTCTGAAGATCAGTTTATGTATTTGAAAGTTTTAAGAACTATATAAGATTTCTAAGAAAAGTGAATAAGAAAAGCAAGTAAAAGAGTCTGAAGATCAGTTTATGTATTTGAAAGTTTTAAGAACTAGAAGTTTAAAAGAATGATAAGATTTCTAAGAAAAGTGAATAAGAAAAGCAAGTAAAAGAGTCTGAAGATCAGTTTATGTATTTGAAAGTTTAAAAGAATGATAAGATTTCTAAGAAAAGTGAATAAGAAAAGCAAGTAAAAGAGTCTGAAGATCAGTTTATGTATTTGAAAGTATTAAGAACTATATAAGATTTCTAAGAAAAGTGAATAAGAAAAGCAAGTAAAAGAGTCTGAAGATCAGTTTATGGATTTGAAAGTTTTAAGAACTAGATAAGATTTCTAAGAAAAGTGAATAAGAAAAGCAAGTAAAAGAGTCTGAAGATCAGTTTATGTATTTGAAAGTTTTAAGAACTATATAAGATTTCTAAGAAAAGTGAATAAGAAAAGCAAGTAAAAGAGTCTGAAGATCAGTTTATGTATTTGAAAGTTTTATGAACTAGAAGTTTAAAAGAATGATAAGATTTCTAAGAAAAGTGAATAAGAAAAGCAAGTAAAAGAGTCTGAAGATCAGTTTATGTATTTGAAAGTTTTAAGAACTAGATAAGATTTCTAAGAAAAGTGAATAAGAAAAGCAAGTAAAAGAGTCTGAAGATCAGTTTATGGATTTGAAAGTTTTATGAACTAGAAGTTTAAAAGAATGATAGGATTTCTAAGAAAAGTGAATAAGAAAAGCAAGTAAAAGAGTCTGAAGATCAGTTTATGTATTTGAAAGTTTTAAGAACTAGAAGTTTAAAAGAAAAGTGAAAAAGAAAAGCAAGTAAAAGAGTCTGAAGATCAGTTTATGTATTTGAAAGTTTTATGAACTAGAAGTTTAAAAGAATGATAGGATTTCTAAGAAAAGTGAATAATAAAAGCAAGTAAAAGAGTCTGAAGATCAGTTTATGTATTTGAAAGTTTTATGAACTAGAAGTTTAAAAGAATGATAGGATTTCTAAGAAAAGTGAATAAGAAAAGCAAGTAAAAGAGTCGAAGATCAGTTTATGTATTTGAAAGTTTTAAGAACTATATAAGATTTCTAAGAAAAGTGAATAAGAAAAGCAAGTAAAAGAGTCTGAAGATCAGTTTATGTATTTGAAAGTTTTAAGAACTAGAAGTTTAAAAGAATGATAGGATTTCTGAGAAAAGTGAATAAGAAAAGCAAGTAAAAGAGTCTGAAGATCAGTTTATGTATTTGAAAGTTTTAAGAACTAGAAGTTTAAAAGAATGATAAGATTTCTAAGAAAAGTGAATAAGAAAAGCAAGTAAAAGAGTCTGAAGATCAGTTTATGGATTTGAAAGTTTTAAGAACTAGATAAGATTTCTAAGAAAAGTGAATAAGAAAAGCAAGTAAAAGAGTCTGAAGATCAGTTTATGTATTTGAAAGTTTTAAGAACTATATAAGATTTCTAAGAAAAGTGAATAAGAAAAGCAAGTAAAAGAGTCTGAAGATCAGTTTATGTATTTGAAAGTTTTAAGAACTAGAAGTTTAAAAGAATGATAAGATTTCGAAGAAAAGTGAATAAGAAAAGCAAGTAAAAGAGTCTGAAGATCAGTTTATGTATTTGAAAGTTTTAAGAACTAGATAAGATTTCTAAGAAAAGTGAATAAGAAAAGCAAGTAAAAGAGTCTGAAGATCAGTTTATGGATTTGAAAGTTTTATGAACTAGAAGTTTAAAAGAATGATAGGATTTCTAAGAAAAGTGAATAAGAAAAGCAAGTAAAAGAGTCTGAAGATCAGTTTATGTATTTGAAAGTTTTAAGAACTAGAAGTTTAAAAGAAAAGTGAAAAAGAAAAGCAAGTAAAAGAGTCTGAAGATCAGTTTATGTATTTGAAAGTTTTATGAACTAGAAGTTTAAAAGAATGATAGGATTTCTAAGAAAAGTGAATAATAAAAGCAAGTAAAAGAGTCTGAAGATCAGTTTATGTATTTGAAAGTTTTATGAACTAGAAGTTTAAAAGAATGATAGGATTTCTAAGAAAAGTGAATAAGAAAAGCAAGTAAAAGAGTCGAAGATCAGTTTATGTATTTGAAAGTTTTAAGAACTATATAAGATTTCTAAGAAAAGTGAATAAGAAAAGCAAGTAAAAGAGTCTGAAGATCAGTTTATGTATTTGAAAGTTTTAAGAACTAGAAGTTTAAAAGAATGATAGGATTTCTGAGAAAAGTGAATAAGAAAAGCAAGTAAAAGAGTCTGAAGATCAGTTTATGTATTTGAAAGTTTTAAGAACTAGAAGTTTAAAAGAATGATAAGATTTCTAAGAAAAGTGAATAAGAAAAGCAAGTAAAAGAGTCTGAAGATCAGTTTATGTATTTGAAAGTATTAAGAACTAGAAGTTTAAAAGAAAAGTGAAAAAGAAAAGCAAGTAAAAGAGTCTGAAGATCAGTTTATGTATTTGAAAGTTTTAAGAACTATATAAGATTTCTAAGAAAAGTGAATAAGAAAAGCAAGTAAAAGAGTCTGAAGATCAGTTTATGTATTTGAAAGTTTTATGAACTAGAAGTTTAAAAGAATGATAAGATTTCTAAGAAAAGTGAATAAGAAAAGCAAGTAAAAGAGTCGAAGATCAGTTTATGTATTTGAAAGTTTTAAGAACTATATAAGATTTCTAAGAAAAGTGAATAAGAAAAGCAAGTAAAAGAGTCTGAAGATCAGTTTATGTATTTGAAAGTTTTAAGAACTAGAAGTTTAAAAGAATGATAGGATTTCTGAGAAAAGTGAATAAGAAAAGCAAGTAAAAGAGTCTGAAGATCAGTTTATGTATTTGAAAGTTTTAAGAACTAGAAGTTTAAAAGAATGATAAGATTTCTAAGAAAAGTGAATAAGAAAAGCAAGTAAAAGAGTCTGAAGATCAGTTTATGTATTTGAAAGTTTTAAGAACTAGATAAGATTTCTAAGAAAAGTGAATAAGAAAAGCAAGTAAAAGAGTCTGAAGATCAGTTTATGTATTTGAAAGTTTTAAGAACTATATAAGATTTCTAAGAAAAGTGAATAAGAAAAGCAAGTAAAAGAGTCTGAAGATCAGTTTATGTATTTGAAAGTTTTAAGAACTATATAAGATTTCTAAGAAAAGTGAATAAGAAAAGCAAGTAAAAGAGTCTGAAGATCAGTTTATGTATTTGAAAGTTTTAAGAACTAGAAGTTTAAAAGAATGATAAGATTTCTAAGAAAAGTGAATAAGAAAAGCAAGTAAAAGAGTCTGAAGATCAGTTTATGTATTTGAAAGTTTTAAGAACTATATAAGATTTCTAAGAAAAGTGAATAAGAAAAGCAAGTAAAAGAGTCTGAAGATCAGTTTATGTATTTGAAAGTTTTAAGAACTAGAAGTTTAAAAGAATGATAAGATTTCTAAGAAAAGTGAATAAGAAAAGCAAGTAAAAGAGTCTGAAGATCAGTTTATGTATTTGAAAGTTTTAAGAACTATATAAGATTTCTAAGAAAAGTGAATAAGAAAAGCAAGTAAAAGAGTCTGAAGATCAGTTTATGTATTTGAAAGTTTTAAGAACTAGAAGTTTAAAAGAAAAGTGAAAAAGAAAAGCAAGTAAAAGAGTCTGAAGATCAGTTTATGTATTTGAAAGTTTTATGAACTAGAAGTTTAAAAGAATGATAGGATTTCTAAGAAAAGTGAATAATAAAAGCAAGTAAAAGAGTCTGAAGATCAGTTTATGTATTTGAAAGTTTTATGAACTAGAAGTTTAAAAGAATGATAGGATTTCTAAGAAAAGTGAATAAGAAAAGCAAGTAAAAGAGTCGAAGATCAGTTTATGTATTTGAAAGTTTTAAGAACTATATAAGATTTCTAAGAAAAGTGAATAAGAAAAGCAAGTAAAAGAGTCTGAAGATCAGTTTATGTATTTGAAAGTTTTAAGAACTAGAAGTTTAAAAGAATGATAGGATTTCTGAGAAAAGTGAATAAGAAAAGCAAGTAAAAGAGTCTGAAGATCAGTTTATGTATTTGAAAGTTTTAAGAACTAGAAGTTTAAAAGAATGATAAGATTTCTAAGAAAAGTGAATAAGAAAAGCAAGTAAAAGAGTCTGAAGATCAGTTTATGTATTTGAAAGTATTAAGAACTAGAAGTTTAAAAGAAAAGTGAAAAAGAAAAGCAAGTAAAAGAGTCTGAAGATCAGTTTATGTATTTGAAAGTTTTAAGAACTATATAAGATTTCTAAGAAAAGTGAATAAGAAAAGCAAGTAAAAGAGTCTGAAGATCAGTTTATGGATTTGAAAGTTTTAAGAACTAGATAAGATTTCTAAGAAAAGTGAATAAGAAAAGCAAGTAAAAGAGTCTGAAGATCAGTTTATGTATTTGAAAGTTTTAAGAACTATATAAGATTTCTAAGAAAAGTGAATAAGAAAAGCAAGTAAAAGAGTCTGAAGATCAGTTTATGTATTTGAAAGTTTTAAGAACTAGAAGTTTAAAAGAATGATAAGATTTCTAAGAAAAGTGAATAAGAAAAGCAAGTAAAAGAGTCTGAAGATCAGTTTATGTATTTGAAAGTTTTAAGAACTAGATAAGATTTCTAAGAAAAGTGAATAAGAAAAGCAAGTAAAAGAGTCTGAAGATCAGTTTATGGATTTGAAAGTTTTATGAACTAGAAGTTTAAAAGAATGATAGGATTTCTAAGAAAAGTGAATAAGAAAAGCAAGTAAAAGAGTCTGAAGATCAGTTTATGTATTTGAAAGTTTTAAGAACTAGAAGTTTAAAAGAAAAGTGAAAAAGAAAAGCAAGTAAAAGAGTCTGAAGATCAGTTTATGTATTTGAAAGTTTTATGAACTAGAAGTTTAAAAGAATGATAGGATTTCTAAGAAAAGTGAATAATAAAAGCAAGTAAAAGAGTCTGAAGATCAGTTTATGTATTTGAAAGTTTTATGAACTAGAAGTTTAAAAGAATGATAGGATTTCTAAGAAAAGTGAATAAGAAAAGCAAGTAAAAGAGTCGAAGATCAGTTTATGTATTTGAAAGTTTTAAGAACTATATAAGATTTCTAAGAAAAGTGAATAAGAAAAGCAAGTAAAAGAGTCTGAAGATCAGTTTATGTATTTGAAAGTTTTAAGAACTAGAAGTTTAAAAGAATGATAGGATTTCTGAGAAAAGTGAATAAGAAAAGCAAGTAAAAGAGTCTGAAGATCAGTTTATGTATTTGAAAGTTTTAAGAACTAGAAGTTTAAAAGAATGATAAGATTTCTAAGAAAAGTGAATAAGAAAAGCAAGTAAAAGAGTCTGAAGATCAGTTTATGTATTTGAAAGTATTAAGAACTAGAAGTTTAAAAGAAAAGTGAAAAAGAAAAGCAAGTAAAAGAGTCTGAAGATCAGTTTATGTATTTGAAAGTTTTAAGAACTATATAAGATTTCTAAGAAAAGTGAATAAGAAAAGCAAGTAAAAGAGTCTGAAGATCAGTTTATGTATTTGAAAGTTTTATGAACTAGAAGTTTAAAAGAATGATAAGATTTCTAAGAAAAGTGAATAAGAAAAGCAAGTAAAAGAGTCGAAGATCAGTTTATGTATTTGAAAGTTTTAAGAACTATATAAGATTTCTAAGAAAAGTGAATAAGAAAAGCAAGTAAAAGAGTCTGAAGATCAGTTTATGTATTTGAAAGTTTTAAGAACTAGAAGTTTAAAAGAATGATAGGATTTCTGAGAAAAGTGAATAAGAAAAGCAAGTAAAAGAGTCTGAAGATCAGTTTATGTATTTGAAAGTTTTAAGAACTAGAAGTTTAAAAGAATGATAAGATTTCTAAGAAAAGTGAATAAGAAAAGCAAGTAAAAGAGTCTGAAGATTAGTTTATGTATTTGAAAGTTTTAAGAACTAGATAAGATTTCTAAGAAAAGTGAATAAGAAAAGCAAGTAAAAGAGTCTGAAGATCAGTTTATGTATTTGAAAGTTTTAAGAACTATATAAGATTTCTAAGAAAAGTGAATAAGAAAAGCAAGTAAAAGAGTCTGAAGATCAGTTTATGTATTTGAAAGTTTTAAGAACTATATAAGATTTCTAAGAAAAGTGAATAAGAAAAGCAAGTAAAAGAGTCTGAAGATCAGTTTATGTATTTGAAAGTTTTAAGAACTAGAAGTTTAAAAGAATGATAAGATTTCTAAGAAAAGTGAATAAGAAAAGCAAGTAAAAGAGTCTGAAGATCAGTTTATGTATTTGAAAGTTTTAAGAACTATATAAGATTTCTAAGAAAAGTGAATAAGAAAAGCAAGTAAAAGAGTCTGAAGATCAGTTTATGTATTTGAAAGTTTTAAGAACTAGAAGTTTAAAAGAATGATAAGATTTCTAAGAAAAGTGAATAAGAAAAGCAAGTAAAAGAGTCTGAAGATCAGTTTATGTATTTGAAAGTTTTAAGAACTATATAAGATTTCTAAGAAAAGTGAATAAGAAAAGCAAGTAAAAGAGTCTGAAGATCAGTTTATGTATTTGAAAGTTTTAAGAACTAGAAGTTTAAAAGAATGATAAGATTTCTAAGAAAAGTGAATAAGAAAAGCAAGTAAAAGAGTCTGAAGATCAGTTTATGTATTTGAAAGTTTAAAAGAATGATAAGATTTCTAAGAAAAGTGAATAAGAAAAGCAAGTAAAAGAGTCTGAAGATCAGTTTATGTATTTGAAAGTTTTAAGAACTAGATAAGATTTCTAAGAAAAGTGAATAAGAAAAGCAAGTAAAAGAGTCTGAAGATCAGTTTATGTATTTGAAAGTTTAAAAGAATGATAAGATTTCTAAGAAAAGTGAATAAGAAAAGCAAGTAAAAGAGTCTGAAGATCAGTTTATGTATTTGAAAGTTTTAAGAACTATATAAGATTTCTAAGAAAAGTGAATAAGAAAAGCAAGTAAAAGAGTCTGAAGATCAGTTTATGGATTTGAAAGTTTTATGAACTAGAAGTTTAAAAGAATGATAGGATTTCTAAGAAAAGTGAATAAGAAAAGCAAGTAAAAGAGTCTGAAGATCAGTTTATGTATTTGAAAGTTTTAAGAACTAGAAGTTTAAAGAAAAGTGAAAAAGAAAAGCAAGTAAAAGAGTCTGAAGATCAGTTTATGTATTTGAAAGTTTTAAGAACTAGATAAGATTTCTAAGAAAAGTGAATAAGAAAAGCAAGTAAAAGAGTCTGAAGATCAGTTTATGGATTTGAAAGTTTTAAGAACTAGAAGTTTAAAAGAATGATAGGATTTCTAAGAAAAGTGAATAAGAAAAGCAAGTAAAAGAGTCTGAAGATCAGTTTATGTATTTGAAAGTTTAAAAGAATGATAAGATTTCTAAGAAAAGTGAATAAGAAAAGCAAGTAAAAGAGTCTGAAGATCAGTTTATGTATTTGAAAGTTTTAAGAACTAGAAGTTTAAAAGAATGATAAGATTTCTAAGAAAAGTGAATAAGAAAAGCAAGTAAAAGAGTCTGAAGATCAGTTTATGTATTTGAAAGTTTTAAGAACTATATAAGATTTCTAAGAAAAGTGAATAAGAAAAGCAAGTAAAAGAGTCTGAAGATCAGTTTATGTATTTGAAAGTTTTAAGAACTAGAAGTTTAAAAGAATGATAAGATTTCTAAGAAAAGTGAATAAGAAAAGCAAGTAAAAGAGTCTGAAGATCAGTTTATGTATTTGAAAGTTTTATGAACTAGAAGTTTAAAAGAATGATAAGATTTCTAAGAAAAGTGAATAAGAAAAGCAAGTAAAAGAGTCTGAAGATAAGTTTATGTATTTGAAAGTTTTAAGAACTAGATAAGATTCCTAAGAAAAGTGAATAAGAAAAGCAAGTAAAAGAGTCTGAAGATCAGTTTATGTATTTGAAAGTTTTAAGAACTAGAAGTTTAAAAGAATGATAGGATTTCTAAGAAAAGTGAAAAAGAAAAGCAAGTAAAAGAGTCTGAAGATCAGTTTATGTATTTGAAAGTTTTAAGAACTATATAAGATTTCTAAGAAAAGTGAATAAGAAAAGCAAGTAAAAGAGTCTGAAGATCAGTTTATGTATTTGAAAGTTTTAAGAACTATATAAGATTTCTAAGAAAAGTGAATAAGAAAAGCAAGTAAAAGAGTCTGAAGATCAGTTTATGTATTTGAAAGTTTTAAGAACTAGAAGTTTAAAAGAATGATAAGATTTCTAAGAAAAGTGAATAAGAAAAGCAGGTAAAAGAGTCTGAAGATCAGTTTATGTATTTGAAAGTTTTAAGAACTATATAAGATTTCTAAGAAAAGTGAATAAGAAAAGCAAGTAAAAGAGTCTGAAGATCAGTTTATGTATTTGAAAGTTTTATGAACTAGAAGTTTAAAAGAATGATAGGATTTCTAAGAAAAGTGAATAAGAAAAGCAAGTAAAAGAGTCTGAAGATCAGTTTATGTATTTGAAAGTTTTAAGAACTAGATAAGATTTCTAAGAAAAGTGAATAAGAAAAGCAAGTAAAAGAGTCTGAAGATCAGTTTATGGATTTGAAAGTTTTAAGAACTAGAAGTTTAAAAGAATGATAGGATTTCTAAGAAAAGTGAATAAGAAAAGCAAGTAAAAGAGTCTGAAGATCAGTTTATGTATTTGAAAGTTTTAAGAACTAGATAAGATTTCTAAGAAAAGTGAATAAGAAAAGCAGGTAAAAGAGTCTGAAGATCAGTTTATGTATTTGAAAGTTTTAAGAACTATATAAGATTTCTAAGAAAAGTGAATAAGAAAAGCAAGTAAAAGAGTCTGAAGATCAGTTTATGTATTTGAAAGTTTTAAGAACTAGAAGTTTAAAAGAATGATAAGATTTCTAAGAAAAGTGAATAAGAAAAGCAAGTAAAAGAGTCTGAAGATCAGTTTATGTATTTGAAAGTTTTAAGAACTATATAAGATTTCTAAGAAAAGTGAATAAGAAAAGCAAGTAAAAGAGTCTGAAGATCAGTTTATGTATTTGAAAGTTTTAAGAACTAGAAGTTTAAAAGAATGATAAGATTTCTAAGAAAAGTGAATAAGAAAAGCAAGTAAAAGAGTCTGAAGATCAGTTTATGTATTTGAAAGTTTTAAGAACTATATAAGATTTCTAAGAAAAGTGAATAAGAAAAGCAAGTAAAAGAGTCTGAAGATCAGTTTATGTATTTGAAAGTTTTAAGAACTAGAAGTTTAAAAGAATGATAAGATTTCTAAGAAAAGTGAATAAGAAAAGCAAGTAAAAGAGTCTGAAGATCAGTTTATGGATTTGAAAGTTTTAAGAAATAGAAGTTTAAAAGAATGATAGGATTTCTAAGAAAAGTGAATAAGAAAAGCAAGTAAAAGAGTCTGAAGATCAGTTTATGTATTTGAAAGTTTTATGAACTAGAAGTTTAAAAGAATGATAGGATTTCTAAGAAAAGTGAATAAGAAAAGCAAGTAAAAGAGTCTGAAGATCAGTTTATGTATTTGAAAGTTTTATGAACTAGAAGTTTAAAAGAATGATAAGATTTCTAAGAAAAGTGAATAAGAAAAGCAAGTAAAAGAGTCTGAAGATCAGTTTATGTATTTGAAAGTTTTAAGAACTATATAAGATTTCTAAGAAAAGTGAATAAGAAAAGCAGGTAAAAGAGTCTGAAGATCAGTTTATGTATTTGAAAGTTTTAAGAACTATATAAGATTTCTAAGAAAAGTGAATAAGAAAAGCAAGTAAAAGAGTCTGAAGATCAGTTTATGTATTTGAAAGTTTTAAGAACTAGAAGTTTAAAAGAATGATAAGATTTCTAAGAAAAGTGAAAAAGAAAAGCAAGTAAAAGAGTCTGAAGATCAGTTTATGTATTTGAAAGTTTTAAGAACTATATAAGATTTCTAAGAAAAGTGAATAAGAAAAGCAAGTAAAAGAGTCTGAAGATCAGTTTATGTATTTGAAAGTTTTAAGAACTAGAAGTTTAAAAGAATGATAAGATTTCTAAGAAAAGTGAATAAGAAAAGCAAGTAAAAGAGTCTGAAGATCAGTTTATGTATTTGAAAGTTTTAAGAACTAGATAAGATTTCTAAGAAAAGTGAATAAGAAAAGCAAGTAAAAGAGTCTGAAGATCAGTTTATGTATTTGAAAGTTTTAAGAACTATATAAGATTTCTAAGAAAAGTGAATAAGAAAAGCAAGTAAAAGAGTCTGAAGATCAGTTTATGTATTTGAAAGTTTTAAGAACTAGAAGTTTAAAAGAATGATAAGATTTCTAAGAAAAGTGAATAAGAAAAGCAAGTAAAAGAGTCTGAAGATCAGTTTATGTATTTGAAAGTTTTAAGAACTATATAAGATTTCTAAGAAAAGTGAATAAGAAAAGCAAGTAAAAGAGTCTGAAGATCAGTTTATGTATTTGAAAGTTTTAAGAACTAGAAGTTTAAAAGAATGATAAGATTTCTAAGAAAAGTGAATAAGAAAAGCAAGTAAAAGAGTCTGAAGATCAGTTTATGTATTTGAAAGTTTAAAAGAATGATAAGATTTCTAAGAAAAGTGAATAAGAAAAGCAGGTAAAAGAGTCTGAAGATCAGTTTATGTATTTGAAAGTTTTAAGAACTATATAAGATTTCTAAGAAAAGTGAATAAGAAAAGCAAGTAAAAGAGTCTGAAGATCAGTTTATGTATTTGAAAGTTTTAAGAACTAGAAGTTTAAAAGAATGATAAGATTTCTAAGAAAAGTGAATAAGAAAAGCAAGTAAAAGAGTCTGAAGATCAGTTTATGTATTTGAAAGTTTTAAGAACTATATAAGATTTCTAAGAAAAGTGAATAAGAAAAGCAAGTAAAAGAGTCTGAAGATCAGTTTATGTATTTGAAAGTTTTAAGAACTAGAAGTTTAAAAGAATGATAAGATTTCTAAGAAAAGTGAATAAGAAAAGCAAGTAAAAGAGTCTGAAGATCAGTTTATGTATTTGAAAGTTTTAAGAACTAGAAGTTTAAAAGAATGATAGGATTTCTAAGAAAAGTGAATAAGAAAAGCAAGTAAAAGAGTCTGAAGATCAGTTTATGTATTTGAAAGTTTTATGAACTAGAAGTTTAAAAGAATGATAGGATTTCTAAGAAAAGTGAATAAGAAAAGCAAGTAAAAGAGTCTGAAGATCAGTTTATGTATTTGAAAGTTTTAAGAACTAGAAGTTTAAAAGAATGATAAGATTTCTAAGAAAAGTGAATAAGAAAAGCAAGTAAAAGAGTCTGAAGATCAGTTTATGTATTTGAAAGTTTTATGAACTAGAAGTTTAAAAGAATGATAGGATTTCTAAGAAAAGTGAATAAGAAAAGCAAGTAAAAGAGTCTGAAGATCAGTTTATGTATTTGAAAGTTTTATGAACTAGAAGTTTAAAAGAATGATAGGATTTCTAAGAAAAGTGAATAAGAAAAGCAAGTAAAAGAGTCTGAAGATCAGTTTATGTATTTGAAAGTTTTAAGAACTATATAAGATTTCTAAGAAAAGTGAATAAGAAAAGCAAGTAAAAGAGTCTGAAGATCAGTTTATGTATTTGAAAGTTTTAAGAACTAGATAAGATTTCTAAGAAAAGTGAATAAGAAAAGCAAGTAAAAGAGTCTGAAGATCAGTTTATGTATTTGAAAGTTTTAAGAACTAGAAGTTTAAAAGAATGATAAGATTTCTAAGAAAAGTGAATAAGAAAAGCAAGTAAAAGAGTCTGAAGATCAGTTTATGTATTTGAAAGTTTTAAGAACTATATAAGATTTCTAAGAAAAGTGAATAAGAAAAGCAAGTAAAAGAGTCTGAAGATCAGTTTATGTATTTGAAAGTTTTAAGAACTAGAAGTTTAAAAGAATGATAAGATTTCTAAGAAAAGTGAAAAAGAAAAGCAAGTAAAAGAGTCTGAAGATCAGTTTATGTATTTGAAAGTTTTAAGAACTATATAAGATTTCTAAGAAAAGTGAATAAGAAAAGCAAGTAAAAGAGTCTGAAGATCAGTTTATGTATTTGAAAGTTTTAAGAACTAGATAAGATTTCTAAGAAAAGTGAATAAGAAAAGCAAGTAAAAGAGTCTGAAGATCAGTTTATGTATTTGAAAGTTTTAAGAACTATATAAGATTTCTAAGAAAAGTGAATAAGAAAAGCAAGTAAAAGAGTCTGAAGATCAGTTTATGTATTTGAAAGTTTTAATAACTAAAAGTTTAAAAGAATGATAAGATTTCTAAGAAAAGTGAATAAGAAAAGCAAGTAAAAGAGTCTGAAGATCAGTTTATGTATTTGAAAGTTTTAAGAACTAGATAAGATTTCTAAGAAAAGTGAATAAGAAAAGCAAGTAAAAGAGTCTGAAGATCAGTTTATGGATTTGAAAGTTTTAAGAACTAGAAGTTTAAAAGAATGATAGGATTTCTAAGAAAAGTGAATAAGAAAAGCAAGTAAAAGAGTCTGAAGATCAGTTTATGTATTTGAAAGTTTAAAAGAATGATAAGATTTCTAAGAAAAGTGAATAAGAAAAGCAGGCAAAAGAGTCTGAAGATCAGTTTATGTATTTGAAAGTTTTAAGAACTAGATAAGATTTCTAAGAAAAGTGAATAAGAAAAGCAAGTAAAAGAGTCTGAAGATCAGTTTATGTATTTGAAAGTTTTAAGAACTAGAAGTTTAAAAGAATGATAGGATTTCTAAGAAAAGTGAATAAGAAAAGCAAGTAAAAGAGTCTGAAGATCAGTTTATGTATTTGAAAGTTTTAAGAACTATATAAGATTTCTAAGAAAAGTGAATAAGAAAAGCAAGTAAAAGAGTCTGAAGATCAGTTTATGTATTTGAAAGTTTTAAGAACTATATAAGATTTCTAAGAAAAGTGAATAAGAAAAGCAAGTAAAAGAGTCTGAAGATCAGTTTATGTATTTGAAAGTTTTAAGAACTAGAAGTTTAAAAGAATGATAAGATTTCTAAGAAAAGTGAATAAGAAAAGCAAGTAAAAGAGTCTGAAGATCAGTTTATGTATTTGAAAGTTTTAAGAACTAGATAAGATTTCTTAGAAAAGTGAATAAGAAAAGCAAGTAAAAGAGTCTGAAGATCAGTTTATGGATTTGAAAGTTTTAAGAACTAGAAGTTTAAAAGAATGATAGGATTTCTAAGAAAAGTGAATAAGAAAAGCAAGTAAAAGAGTCTGAAGATCAGTTTATGTATTTGAAAGTTTTATGAACTAGAAGTTTAAAAGAATGATAAGATTTCTAAGAAAAGTGAATAAGAAAAGCAAGTAAAAGAGTCTGAAGATCAGTTTATGTATTTGAAAGTTTAAGAACTATATAAGATTTCTAAGAAAAGTGAATAAGAAAAGCAAGTAAAAGAGTCTGAAGATCAGTTTATGTATTTGAAAGTTTTAAGAACTAGATAAGATTTCTAAGAAAAGTGAATAAGAAAAGCAAGTAAAAGAGTCTGAAGATCAGTTTATGTATTTGAAAGTTTTAAGAACTAGAAGTTTAAAAGAATGATAAGATTTCTAAGAAAAGTGAATAAGAAAAGCAAGTAAAAGAGTCTGAAGATCAGTTTATGTATTTGAAAGTTTTAAGAACTATATAAGATTTCTAAGAAAAGTGAATAAGAAAAGCAAGTAAAAGAGTCTGAAGATCAGTTTATGTATTTGAAAGTTTTAAGAACTAGAAGTTTAAAAGAATGATAAGATTTCTAAGAAAAGTGAATAAGAAAAGCAAGTAAAAGAGTCTGAAGATCAGTTTATGTATTTGAAAGTTTAAGAACTATATAAGATTTCTAAGAAAAGTGAATAAGAAAAGCAAGTAAAAGAGTCTGAAGATCAGTTTATGTATTTGAAAGTTTTAAGAACTAGATAAGATTTCTAAGAAAAGTGAATAAGAAAAGCAAGTAAAAGAGTCTGAAGATCAGTTTATGTATTTGAAAGTTTTAAGAACTAGAAGTTTAAAAGAATGATAAGATTTCTAAGAAAAGTGAATAAGAAAAGCAAGTAAAAGAGTCTGAAGATCAGTTTATGTATTTGAAAGTTTTAAGAACTATATAAGATTTCTAAGAAAAGTGAATAAGAAAAGCAAGTAAAAGAGTCTGAAGATCAGTTTATGTATTTGAAAGTTTTAAGAACTAGAAGTTTAAAAGAATGATAAGATTTCTAAGAAAAGTGAATAAGAAAAGCAAGTAAAAGAGTCTGAAGATCAGTTTATGGATTTGAAAGTTTTAAGAAATAGAAGTTTAAAAGAATGATAGGATTTCTAAGAAAAGTGAATAAGAAAAGCAAGTAAAAGAGTCTGAAGATCAGTTTATGTATTTGAAAGTTTTAAGAACTAGAAGTTTAAAAGAATGATAGGATTTCTAAGAAAAGTGAATAAGAAAAGCAAGTAAAGGAGTCTGAAGATCAGTTTATGTATTTGAAAGTTTTAAGAACTAGATAAGATTTCTAAGAAAAGTGAATAAGAAAAGCAAGTAAAAGAGTCTGAAGATCAGTTTATGTATTTGAAAGTTTTATGAACTAGAAGTTTAAAAGAATGATAGGATTTCTAAGAAAAGTGAATAAGAAAAGCAAGTAAAAGAGTCTGAAGATCAGTTTATGTATTTGAAAGTTTAAAAGAATGATAAGATTTCTAAGAAAAGTGAATAAGAAAAGCAAGTAAAAGAGTCTGAAGATCAGTTTATGTATTTGAAAGTTTTAAGAACTATATAAGATTTCTAAGAAAAGTGAATAAGAAAAGCAAGTAAAAGAGTCTGAAGATCAGTTTATGTATTTGAAAGTTTTAAGAACTAGATAAGATTTCTAAGAAAAGTGAATAAGAAAAGCAAGTAAAAGAGTCTGAAGATCAGTTTATGTATTTGAA
The DNA here is from genome assembly GCA_946699065.1 of Loxodes magnus. Classification (NCBI taxonomy): domain Eukaryota; phylum Ciliophora; class Karyorelictea; order Loxodida; family Loxodidae; genus Loxodes; species Loxodes magnus. The sequence goes on along the minus strand of CAMPDV010001349.1, from coordinate 36,227 downwards.
AGTTTTAAGAACTATATAAGATTTCTAAGAAAAGTGAATAAGAAAAGCAAGTAAAAGAGTCTGAAGATCAGTTTATGTATTTGAAAGTTTTAAGAACTAGAAGTTTAAAAGAATGATAAGATTTCTAAGAAAAGTGAATAAGAAAAGCAAGTAAAAGAGTCTGAAGATCAGTTTATGTATTTGAAAGTTTTAAGAACTATATAAGATTTCTAAGAAAAGTGAATAAGAAAAGCAAGTAAAAGAGTCTGAAGATCAGTTTATGTATTTGAAAGTTTTAAGAACTAGAAGTTTAAAAGAATGATAAGATTTCTAAGAAAAGTGAAAAAGAAAAGCAAGTAAAAGAGTCTGAAGATCAGTTTATGTATTTGAAAGTTTTAAGAACTATATAAGATTTCTAAGAAAAGTGAATAAGAAAAGCAAGTAAAAGAGTCTGAAGATCAGTTTATGTATTTGAAAGTTTTAAGAACTAGATAAGATTTCTAAGAAAAGTGAATAAGAAAAGCAAGTAAAAGATTCTGAAGATCAGTTTATGTATTTGAAAGTTTTAAGAACTAGATAAGATTTCTAAGAAAAGTGAATAAGAAAAGCAAGTAAAAGAGTCTGAAGATCAGTTTATGTATTTGAAAGTTTTAAGAACTAGAAGTTTAAAAGAATGATAAGATTTCTAAGAAAAGTGAATAAGAAAAGCAAGTAAAAGAGTCTGAAGATCAGTTTATGTATTTGAAAGTTTTAAGAACTAGAAGTTTAAAAGAATGATAAGATTTCTAAGAAAAGTGAATAAGAAAAGCAAGTAAAAGAGTCTGAAGATCAGTTTATGTATTTGAAAGTTTTAAGAACTATATAAGATTTCTAAGAAAAGTGAATAAGAAAAGCAAGTAAAAGAGTCTGAAGATCAGTTTATGTATTTGAAAGTTTTAAGAACTAGAAGTTTAAAAGAATGATAAGATTTCTAAGAAAAGTGAATAAGAAAAGCAAGTAAAAGAGTCTGAAGATCAGTTTATGTATTTGAAAGTTTAAGAACTATATAAGATTTCTAAGAAAAGTGAATAAGAAAAGCAAGTAAAAGAGTCTGAAGATCAGTTTATGTATTTGAAAGTTTTAAGAACTAGATAAGATTTCTAAGAAAAGTGAATAAGAAAAGCAAGTAAAAGAGTCTGAAGATCAGTTTATGTATTTGAAAGTTTTAAGAACTAGAAGTTTAAAAGAATGATAAGATTTCTAAGAAAAGTGAATAAGAAAAGCAAGTAAAAGAGTCTGAAGATCAGTTTATGTATTTGAAAGTTTTAAGAACTATATAAGATTTCTAAGAAAAGTGAATAAGAAAAGCAAGTAAAAGAGTCTGAAGATCAGTTTATGTATTTGAAAGTTTTAAGAACTAGAAGTTTAAAAGAATGATAAGATTTCTAAGAAAAGTGAATAAGAAAAGCAAGTAAAAGAGTCTGAAGATCAGTTTATGGATTTGAAAGTTTTAAGAAATAGAAGTTTAAAAGAATGATAGGATTTCTAAGAAAAGTGAATAAGAAAAGCAAGTAAAAGAGTCTGAAGATCAGTTTATGTATTTGAAAGTTTTAAGAACTAGAAGTTTAAAAGAATGATAGGATTTCTAAGAAAAGTGAATAAGAAAAGCAAGTAAAGGAGTCTGAAGATCAGTTTATGTATTTGAAAGTTTTAAGAACTAGATAAGATTTCTAAGAAAAGTGAATAAGAAAAGCAAGTAAAAGAGTCTGAAGATCAGTTTATGTATTTGAAAGTTTTATGAACTAGAAGTTTAAAAGAATGATAGGATTTCTAAGAAAAGTGAATAAGAAAAGCAAGTAAAAGAGTCTGAAGATCAGTTTATGTATTTGAAAGTTTAAAAGAATGATAAGATTTCTAAGAAAAGTGAATAAGAAAAGCAAGTAAAAGAGTCTGAAGATCAGTTTATGTATTTGAAAGTTTTAAGAACTATATAAGATTTCTAAGAAAAGTGAATAAGAAAAGCAAGTAAAAGAGTCTGAAGATCAGTTTATGTATTTGAAAGTTTTAAGAACTAGATAAGATTTCTAAGAAAAGTGAATAAGAAAAGCAAGTAAAAGAGTCTGAAGATCAGTTTATGTATTTGAAAGTTTTAAGAACTATATAAGATTTCTAAGAAAAGTGAATAAGAAAAGCAAGTAAAAGAGTCTGAAGATCAGTTTATGTATTTGAAAGTTTTAAGAACTAGAAGTTTAAAAGAATGATAAGATTTCTAAGAAAAGTGAATAAGAAAAGCAAGTAAAAGAGTCTGAAGATCAGTTTATGTATTTGAAAGTTTTAAGAACTATATAAGATTTCTAAGAAAAGTGAATAAGAAAAGCAAGTAAAAGAGTCTGAAGATCAGTTTATGTATTTGAAAGTTTTAAGAACTAGAAGTTTAAAAGAATGATAAGATTTCTAAGAAAAGTGAAAAAGAAAAGCAAGTAAAAGAGTCTGAAGATCAGTTTATGTATTTGAAAGTTTTAAGAACTATATAAGATTTCTAAGAAAAGTGAATAAGAAAAGCAAGTAAAAGAGTCTGAAGATCAGTTTATGTATTTGAAAGTTTTAAGAACTAGATAAGATTTCTAAGAAAAGTGAATAAGAAAAGCAAGTAAAAGATTCTGAAGATCAGTTTATGTATTTGAAAGTTTTAAGAACTATATAAGATTTCTAAGAAAAGTGAATAAGAAAAGCAAGTAAAAGAGTCTGAAGATCAGTTTATGTATTTGAAAGTTTTAAGAACTAGAAGTTTAAAAGAATGATAAGATTTCTAAGAAAAGTGAATAAGAAAAGCAAGTAAAAGAGTCTGAAGATCAGTTTATGTATTTGAAAGTTTTAAGAACTATATAAGATTTCTAAGAAAAGTGAATAAGAAAAGCAAGTAAAAGAGTCTGAAGATCAGTTTATGTATTTGAAAGTTTTAAGAACTAGATAAGATTTCTAAGAAAAGTGAATAAGAAAAGCAAGTAAAAGAGTCTGAAGATCAGTTTATGGATTTGAAAGTTTTAAGAACTAGAAGTTTAAAAGAATGATAGGATTTCTAAGAAAAGTGAATAAGAAAAGCAAGTAAAAGAGTCTGAAGATCAGTTTATGTATTTGAAAGTTTAAAAGAATGATAAGATTTCTAAGAAAAGTGAATAAGAAAAGCAGGTAAAAGAGTCTGAAGATCAGTTTATGTATTTGAAAGTTTTAAGAACTATATAAGATTTCTAAGAAAAGTGAATAAGAAAAGCAGGTAAAAGAGTCTGAAGATCAGTTTATGTATTTGAAAGTTTTAAGAACTAGAAGTTTAAAAGAATGATAAGATTTCTAAGAAAAGTGAATAAGAAAAGCAAGTAAAAGAGTCTGAAGATCAGTTTATGTATTTGAAAGTTTTAAGAACTAGATAAGATTTCTAAGAAAAGTGAATAAGAAAAGCAAGTAAAAGAGTCTGAAGATCAGTTTATGGATTTGAAAGTTTTAAGAACTAGAAGTTTAAAAGAATGATAGGATTTCTAAGAAAAGTGAATAAGAAAAGCAAGTAAAAGAGTCTGAAGATCAGTTTATGTATTTGAAAGTTTTAAGAACTATATAAGATTTCTAAGAAAAGTGAATAAGAAAAGCAAGTAAAAGAGTCTGAAGATCAGTTTATGTATTTGAAAGTTTTAAGAACTAGAAGTTTAAAAGAATGATAAGATTTCTAAGAAAAGTGAATAAGAAAAGCAAGTAAAAGAGTCTGAAGATCAGTTTATGTATTTGAAAGTTTTAAGAACTAGATAGGATTTCTAAGAAAAGTGAATAAGAAAAGCAAGTAAAAGAGTCTGAAGATCAGTTTATGTATTTGAAAGTTTAAAAGAATGATAAGATTTCTAAGAAAAGTGAATAAGAAAAGCAGGTAAAAGAGTCTGAAGATCAGTTTATGTATTTGAAAGTTTTAAGAACTAGATAAGATTTCTAAGAAAAGTGAATAAGAAAAGCAAGTAAAAGAGTCTGAAGATCAGTTTATGTATTTGAAAGTTTTAAGAACTAGAAGTTTAAAAGAATGATAAGATTTCTAAGAAAAGTGAATAAGAAAAGCAAGTAAAAGAGTCTGAAGATCAGTTTATGTATTTGAAAGTTTTAAGAACTAGAAGTTTAAAAGAATGATAAGATTTCTAAGAAAAGTGAATAAGAAAAGCAAGTAAAAGAGTCTGAAAATCAGTTTATGTATTTGAAAGTTTTAAGAACTAGAAGTTTAAAAAAATGATAAGATTTCTAAGAAAAGTGAATAAGAAAAGCAAGTAAAAGAGTCTGAAGATCAGTTTATGTATTTGAAAGTTTTATGAACTAGAAGTTTAAAAGAATGATAAGATTTCTAAGAAAAGTGAATAAGAAAAGCAAGTAAAAGAGTCTGAAGATCAGTTTATGTATTTGAAAGTTTTAAGAACTAGATAAGATTTCTAAGAAAAGTGAATAAGAAAAGCAAGTAAAAGAGTCTGAAGATCAGTTTATGTATTTGAAAGTTTTATGAACTAGAAGTTTAAAAGAATGATAGGATTTCTAAGAAAAGTGAATAAGAAAAGCAAGTAAAAGAGTCTGAAGATCAGTTTATGTATTTGAAAGTTTTAAGAACTAGATAAGATTTCTAAGAAAAGTGAATAAGAAAAGCAAGTAAAAGAGTCTGAAGATCAGTTTATGTATTTGAAAGTTTTAAGAACTATATAAGATTTCTAAGAAAAGTGAATAAGAAAAGCAAGTAAAAGAGTCTGAAGATCAGTTTATGTATTTGAAAGTTTTAAGAACTAGAAGTTTAAAAGAATGATAAGATTTCTAAGAAAAGTGAATAAGAAAAGCAAGTAAAAGAGTCTGAAGATCAGTTTATGTATTTGAAAGTTTTAAGAACTATATAAGATTTCTAAGAAAAGTGAATAAGAAAAGCAAGTAAAAGAGTCTGAAGATCAGTTTATGTATTTGAAAGTTTTAAGAACTAGAAGTTTAAAAGAATGATAAGATTTCTAAGAAAAGTGAAAAAGAAAAGCAAGTAAAAGAGTCTGAAGATCAGTTTATGTATTTGAAAGTTTTAAGAACTATATAAGATTTCTAAGAAAAGTGAATAAGAAAAGCAAGTAAAAGAGTCTGAAGATCAGTTTATGTATTTGAAAGTTTTAAGAACTAGATAAGATTTCTAAGAAAAGTGAATAAGAAAAGCAAGTAAAAGATTCTGAAGATCAGTTTATGTATTTGAAAGTTTTAAGAACTATATAAGATTTCTAAGAAAAGTGAATAAGAAAAGCAAGTAAAAGAGTCTGAAGATCAGTTTATGTATTTGAAAGTTTTAAGAACTAGAAGTTTAAAAGAATGATAAGATTTCTAAGAAAAGTGAATAAGAAAAGCAAGTAAAAGAGTCTGAAGATCAGTTTATGTATTTGAAAGTTTTAAGAACTAGATAAGATTTCTAAGAAAAGTGAATAAGAAAAGCAAGTAAAAGAGTCTGAAGATCAGTTTATGTATTTGAAAGTTTTAAGAACTAGATAAGATTTCTAAGAAAAGTGAATAAGAAAAGCAAGTAAAAGAGTCTGAAGATCAGTTTATGGATTTGAAAGTTTTAAGAACTAGAAGTTTAAAAGAATGATAGGATTTCTAAGAAAAGTGAATAAGAAAAGCAAGTAAAAGAGTCTGAAGATCAGTTTATGTATTTGAAAGTTTAAAAGAATGATAAGATTTCTAAGAAAAGTGAATAAGAAAAGCAGGTAAAAGAGTCTGAAGATCAGTTTATGTATTTGAAAGTTTTAAGAACTATATAAGATTTCTAAGAAAAGTGAATAAGAAAAGCAGGTAAAAGAGTCTGAAGATCAGTTTATGTATTTGAAAGTTTTAAGAACTAGAAGTTTAAAAGAATGATAAGATTTCTAAGAAAAGTGAATAAGAAAAGCAAGTAAAAGAGTCTGAAGATCAGTTTATGTATTTGAAAGTTTTAAGAACTAGATAAGATTTCTAAGAAAAGTGAATAAGAAAAGCAAGTAAAAGAGTCTGAAGATCAGTTTATGGATTTGAAAGTTTTAAGAACTAGAAGTTTAAAAGAATGATAGGATTTCTAAGAAAAGTGAATAAGAAAAGCAAGTAAAAGAGTCTGAAGATCAGTTTATGTATTTGAAAGTTTTAAGAACTATATAAGATTTCTAAGAAAAGTGAATAAGAAAAGCAAGTAAAAGAGTCTGAAGATCAGTTTATGTATTTGAAAGTTTTAAGAACTAGAAGTTTAAAAGAATGATAAGATTTCTAAGAAAAGTGAATAAGAAAAGCAAGTAAAAGAGTCTGAAGATCAGTTTATGTATTTGAAAGTTTTAAGAACTAGAAGTTTAAAAGAATGATAGGATTTCTAAGAAAAGTGAATAAGAAAAGCAAGTAAAAGAGTCTGAAGATCAGTTTATGTATTTGAAAGTTTTATGAACTAGAAGTTTAAAAGAATGATAAGATTTCTAAGAAAAGTGAATAAGAAAAGCAAGTAAAAGAGTCTGAAGATCAGTTTATGTATTTGAAAGTTTTAAGAACTAGATAAGATTTCTAAGAAAAGTGAATAAGAAAAGCAAGTAAAAGAGTCTGAAGATCAGTTTATGTATTTGAAAGTTTTATGAACTAGAAGTTTAAAAGAATGATAGGATTTCTAAGAAAAGTGAATAAGAAAAGCAAGTAAAAGAGTCTGAAGATCAGTTTATGTATTTGAAAGTTTTAAGAACTAGATAAGATTTCTAAGAAAAGTGAATAAGAAAAGCAAGTAAAAGAGTCTGAAGATCAGTTTATGTATTTGAAAGTTTTAAGAACTAGAAGTTTAAAAGAATGATAAGATTTCTAAGAAAAGTGAATAAGAAAAGCAAGTAAAAGAGTCTGAAGATCAGTTTATGTATTTGAAAGTTTTAAGAACTATATAAGATTTCTAAGAAAAGTGAATAAGAAAAGCAAGTAAAAGAGTCTGAAGATCAGTTTATGTATTTGAAAGTTTTAAGAACTAGAAGTTTAAAAGAATGATAAGATTTCTAAGAAAAGTGAATAAGAAAAGCAAGTAAAAGAGTCTGAAGATCAGTTTATGTATTTGAAAGTTTAAGAACTATATAAGATTTCTAAGAAAAGTGAATAAGAAAAGCAAGTAAAAGAGTCTGAAGATCAGTTTATGTATTTGAAAGTTTTAAGAACTAGATAAGATTTCTAAGAAAAGTGAATAAGAAAAGCAAGTAAAAGAGTCTGAAGATCAGTTTATGTATTTGAAAGTTTTAAGAACTAGAAGTTTAAAAGAATGATAAGATTTCTAAGAAAAGTGAATAAGAAAAGCAAGTAAAAGAGTCTGAAGATCAGTTTATGTATTTGAAAGTTTTAAGAACTATATAAGATTTCTAAGAAAAGTGAATAAGAAAAGCAAGTAAAAGAGTCTGAAGATCAGTTTATGTATTTGAAAGTTTTAAGAACTAGAAGTTTAAAAGAATGATAAGATTTCTAAGAAAAGTGAATAAGAAAAGCAAGTAAAAGAGTCTGAAGATCAGTTTATGGATTTGAAAGTTTTAAGAAATAGAAGTTTAAAAGAATGATAGGATTTCTAAGAAAAGTGAATAAGAAAAGCAAGTAAAAGAGTCTGAAGATCAGTTTATGTATTTGAAAGTTTTAAGAACTAGAAGTTTAAAAGAATGATAGGATTTCTAAGAAAAGTGAATAAGAAAAGCAAGTAAAGGAGTCTGAAGATCAGTTTATGTATTTGAAAGTTTTAAGAACTAGATAAGATTTCTAAGAAAAGTGAATAAGAAAAGCAAGTAAAAGAGTCTGAAGATCAGTTTATGTATTTGAAAGTTTTATGAACTAGAAGTTTAAAAGAATGATAGGATTTCTAAGAAAAGTGAATAAGAAAAGCAAGTAAAAGAGTCTGAAGATCAGTTTATGTATTTGAAAGTTTAAAAGAATGATAAGATTTCTAAGAAAAGTGAATAAGAAAAGCAAGTAAAAGAGTCTGAAGATCAGTTTATGTATTTGAAAGTTTTAAGAACTATATAAGATTTCTAAGAAAAGTGAATAAGAAAAGCAAGTAAAAGAGTCTGAAGATCAGTTTATGTATTTGAAAGTTTTAAGAACTAGATAAGATTTCTAAGAAAAGTGAATAAGAAAAGCAAGTAAAAGAGTCTGAAGATCAGTTTATGTATTTGAAAGTTTTAAGAACTATATAAGATTTCTAAGAAAAGTGAATAAGAAAAGCAAGTAAAAGAGTCTGAAGATCAGTTTATGTATTTGAAAGTTTTAAGAACTAGATAAGATTTCTAAGAAAAGTGAATAAGAAAAGCAAGTAAAAGAGTCTGAAGATCAGTTTATGTATTTGAAAGTTTTATGAACTAGAAGTTTAAAAGAATGATAGGATTTCTAAGAAAAGTGAATAAGAAAAGCAAGTAAAAGAGTCTGAAGATCAGTTTATGTATTTGAAAGTTTTAAGAACTAGATAAGATTTCTAAGAAAAGTGAATAAGAAAAGCAAGTAAAAGAGTCTGAAGATCAGTTTATGTATTTGAAAGTTTTAAGAACTAGAAGTTTAAAAGAATGATAAGATTTCTAAGAAAAGTGAATAAGAAAAGCAAGTAAAAGAGTCTGAAGATCAGTTTATGTATTTGAAAGTTTTAAGAACTATATAAGATTTCTAAGAAAAGTGAATAAGAAAAGCAAGTAAAAGAGTCTGAAGATCAGTTTATGTATTTGAAAGTTTTAAGAACTAGAAGTTTAAAAGAATGATAAGATTTCTAAGAAAAGTGAATAAGAAAAGCAAGTAAAAGAGTCTGAAGATCAGTTTATGTATTTGAAAGTTTAAGAACTATATAAGATTTCTAAGAAAAGTGAATAAGAAAAGCAAGTAAAAGAGTCTGAAGATCAGTTTATGTATTTGAAAGTTTTAAGAACTAGATAAGATTTCTAAGAAAAGTGAATAAGAAAAGCAAGTAAAAGAGTCTGAAGATCAGTTTATGTATTTGAAAGTTTTAAGAACTAGAAGTTTAAAAGAATGATAAGATTTCTAAGAAAAGTGAATAAGAAAAGCAAGTAAAAGAGTCTGAAGATCAGTTTATGTATTTGAAAGTTTTAAGAACTATATAAGATTTCTAAGAAAAGTGAATAAGAAAAGCAAGTAAAAGAGTCTGAAGATCAGTTTATGTATTTGAAAGTTTTAAGAACTAGAAGTTTAAAAGAATGATAAGATTTCTAAGAAAAGTGAATAAGAAAAGCAAGTAAAAGAGTCTGAAGATCAGTTTATGGATTTGAAAGTTTTAAGAAATAGAAGTTTAAAAGAATGATAGGATTTCTAAGAAAAGTGAATAAGAAAAGCAAGTAAAAGAGTCTGAAGATCAGTTTATGTATTTGAAAGTTTTAAGAACTAGAAGTTTAAAAGAATGATAGGATTTCTAAGAAAAGTGAATAAGAAAAGCAAGTAAAGGAGTCTGAAGATCAGTTTATGTATTTGAAAGTTTTAAGAACTAGATAAGATTTCTAAGAAAAGTGAATAAGAAAAGCAAGTAAAAGAGTCTGAAGATCAGTTTATGTATTTGAAAGTTTTATGAACTAGAAGTTTAAAAGAATGATAGGATTTCTAAGAAAAGTGAATAAGAAAAGCAAGTAAAAGAGTCTGAAGATCAGTTTATGTATTTGAAAGTTTAAAAGAATGATAAGATTTCTAAGAAAAGTGAATAAGAAAAGCAAGTAAAAGAGTCTGAAGATCAGTTTATGTATTTGAAAGTTTTAAGAACTATATAAGATTTCTAAGAAAAGTGAATAAGAAAAGCAAGTAAAAGAGTCTGAAGATCAGTTTATGTATTTGAAAGTTTTAAGAACTAGATAAGATTTCTAAGAAAAGTGAATAAGAAAAGCAAGTAAAAGAGTCTGAAGATCAGTTTATGTATTTGAAAGTTTTAAGAACTATATAAGATTTCTAAGAAAAGTGAATAAGAAAAGCAAGTAAAAGAGTCTGAAGATCAGTTTATGTATTTGAAAGTTTTAAGAACTAGAAGTTTAAAAGAATGATAAGATTTCTAAGAAAAGTGAATAAGAAAAGCAAGTAAAAGAGTCTGAAGATCAGTTTATGTATTTGAAAGTTTTAAGAACTATATAAGATTTCTAAGAAAAGTGAATAAGAAAAGCAAGTAAAAGAGTCTGAAGATCAGTTTATGTATTTGAAAGTTTTAAGAACTAGAAGTTTAAAAGAATGATAAGATTTCTAAGAAAAGTGAAAAAGAAAAGCAAGTAAAAGAGTCTGAAGATCAGTTTATGTATTTGAAAGTTTTAAGAACTATATAAGATTTCTAAGAAAAGTGAATAAGAAAAGCAAGTAAAAGAGTCTGAAGATCAGTTTATGTATTTGAAAGTTTTAAGAACTAGATAAGATTTCTAAGAAAAGTGAATAAGAAAAGCAAGTAAAAGATTCTGAAGATCAGTTTATGTATTTGAAAGTTTTAAGAACTATATAAGATTTCTAAGAAAAGTGAATAAGAAAAGCAAGTAAAAGAGTCTGAAGATCAGTTTATGTATTTGAAAGTTTTAAGAACTAGAAGTTTAAAAGAATGATAAGATTTCTAAGAAAAGTGAATAAGAAAAGCAAGTAAAAGAGTCTGAAGATCAGTTTATGTATTTGAAAGTTTTAAGAACTAGATAAGATTTCTAAGAAAAGTGAATAAGAAAAGCAAGTAAAAGAGTCTGAAGATCAGTTTATGTATTTGAAAGTTTTAAGAACTAGATAAGATTTCTAAGAAAAGTGAATAAGAAAAGCAAGTAAAAGAGTCTGAAGATCAGTTTATGGATTTGAAAGTTTTAAGAACTAGAAGTTTAAAAGAATGATAGGATTTCTAAGAAAAGTGAATAAGAAAAGCAAGTAAAAGAGTCTGAAGATCAGTTTATGTATTTGAAAGTTTAAAAGAATGATAAGATTTCTAAGAAAAGTGAATAAGAAAAGCAGGTAAAAGAGTCTGAAGATCAGTTTATGTATTTGAAAGTTTTAAGAACTATATAAGATTTCTAAGAAAAGTGAATAAGAAAAGCAGGTAAAAGAGTCTGAAGATCAGTTTATGTATTTGAAAGTTTTAAGAACTAGAAGTTTAAAAGAATGATAAGATTTCTAAGAAAAGTGAATAAGAAAAGCAAGTAAAAGAGTCTGAAGATCAGTTTATGTATTTGAAAGTTTTAAGAACTAGATAAGATTTCTAAGAAAAGTGAATAAGAAAAGCAAGTAAAAGAGTCTGAAGATCAGTTTATGGATTTGAAAGTTTTAAGAACTAGAAGTTTAAAAGAATGATAGGATTTCTAAGAAAAGTGAATAAGAAAAGCAAGTAAAAGAGTCTGAAGATCAGTTTATGTATTTGAAAGTTTTAAGAACTATATAAGATTTCTAAGAAAAGTGAATAAGAAAAGCAAGTAAAAGAGTCTGAAGATCAGTTTATGTATTTGAAAGTTTTAAGAACTAGAAGTTTAAAAGAATGATAAGATTTCTAAGAAAAGTGAATAAGAAAAGCAAGTAAAAGAGTCTGAAGATCAGTTTATGTATTTGAAAGTTTTAAGAACTAGATAGGATTTCTAAGAAAAGTGAATAAGAAAAGCAAGTAAAAGAGTCTGAAGATCAGTTTATGTATTTGAAAGTTTAAAAGAATGATAAGATTTCTAAGAAAAGTGAATAAGAAAAGCAGGTAAAAGAGTCTGAAGATCAGTTTATGTATTTGAAAGTTTTAAGAACTAGATAAGATTTCTAAGAAAAGTGAATAAGAAAAGCAAGTAAAAGAGTCTGAAGATCAGTTTATGTATTTGAAAGTTTTAAGAACTAGAAGTTTAAAAGAATGATAAGATTTCTAAGAAAAGTGAATAAGAAAAGCAAGTAAAAGAGTCTGAAGATCAGTTTATGTATTTGAAAGTTTTAAGAACTAGAAGTTTAAAAGAATGATAAGATTTCTAAGAAAAGTGAATAAGAAAAGCAAGTAAAAGAGTCTGAAGATCAGTTTATGTATTTGAAAGTTTTAAGAACTAGAAGTTTAAAAGAATGATAGGATTTCTAAGAAAAGTGAATAAGAAAAGCAAGTAAAAGAGTCTGAAGATCAGTTTATGTATTTGAAAGTTTTATGAACTAGAAGTTTAAAAGAATGATAAGATTTCTAAGAAAAGTGAATAAGAAAAGCAAGTAAAAGAGTCTGAAGATCAGTTTATGTATTTGAAAGTTTTAAGAACTAGATAAGATTTCTAAGAAAAGTGAATAAGAAAAGCAAGTAAAAGAGTCTGAAGATCAGTTTATGTATTTGAAAGTTTTATGAACTAGAAGTTTAAAAGAATGATAGGATTTCTAAGAAAAGTGAATAAGAAAAGCAAGTAAAAGAGTCTGAAGATCAGTTTATGTATTTGAAAGTTTAAAAGAATGATAAGATTTCTAAGAAAAGTGAAAAAGAAAAGCAAGTAAAAGAGTCTGAAGATCAGTTTATGTATTTGAAAGTTTTAAGAACTATATAAGATTTCTAAGAAAAGTGAATAAGAAAAGCAAGTAAAAGAGTCTGAAGATCAGTTTATGTATTTGAAAGTTTTAAGAACTAGATAAGATTTCTAAGAAAAGTGAATAAGAAAAGCAAGTAAAAGAGTCTGAAGATCAGTTTATGTATTTGAAAGTTTTAAGAACTAGAAGTTTAAAAGAATGATAAGATTTCTAAGAAAAGTGAATAAGAAAAGCAAGTAAAAGAGTCTGAAGATCAGTTTATGTATTTGAAAGTTTTAAGAACTATATAAGATTTCTAAGAAAAGTGAATAAGAAAAGCAAGTAAAAGAGTCTGAAGATCAGTTTATGTATTTGAAAGTTTTAAGAACTAGAAGTTTAAAAGAATGATAAGATTTCTAAGAAAAGTGAATAAGAAAAGCAAGTAAAAGAGTCTGAAGATCAGTTTATGTATTTGAAAGTTTAAGAACTATATAAGATTTCTAAGAAAAGTGAATAAGAAAAGCAAGTAAAAGAGTCTGAAGATCAGTTTATGTATTTGAAAGTTTTAAGAACTAGATAAGATTTCTAAGAAAAGTGAATAAGAAAAGCAAGTAAAAGAGTCTGAAGATCAGTTTATGTATTTGAAAGTTTTAAGAACTAGAAGTTTAAAAGAATGATAAGATTTCTAAGAAAAGTGAATAAGAAAAGCAAGTAAAAGAGTCTGAAGATCAGTTTATGGATTTGAAAGTTTTAAGAAATAGAAGTTTAAAAGAATGATAGGATTTCTAAGAAAAGTGAATAAGAAAAGCAAGTAAAAGAGTCTGAAGATCAGTTTATGTATTTGAAAGTTTTAAGAACTAGAAGTTTAAAAGAATGATAGGATTTCTAAGAAAAGTGAATAAGAAAAGCAAGTAAAGGAGTCTGAAGATCAGTTTATGTATTTGAAAGTTTTAAGAACTAGATAAGATTTCTAAGAAAAGTGAATAAGAAAAGCAAGTAAAAGAGTCTGAAGATCAGTTTATGTATTTGAAAGTTTTATGAACTAGAAGTTTAAAAGAATGATAGGATTTCTAAGAAAAGTGAATAAGAAAAGCAAGTAAAAGAGTCTGAAGATCAGTTTATGTATTTGAAAGTTTAAAAGAATGATAAGATTTCTAAGAAAAGTGAAAAAGAAAAGCAAGTAAAAGAGTCTGAAGATCAGTTTATGTATTTGAAAGTTTTAAGAACTATATAAGATTTCTAAGAAAAGTGAATAAGAAAAGCAAGTAAAAGAGTCTGAAGATCAGTTTATGTATTTGAAAGTTTTAAGAACTATATAAGATTTCTAAGAAAAGTGAATAAGAAAAGCAAGTAAAAGAGTCTGAAGATCAGTTTATGTATTTGAAAGTTTTAAGAACTAGAAGTTTAAAAGAATGATAAGATTTCTAAGAAAAGTGAATAAGAAAAGCAAGTAAAAGAGTCTGAAGATCAGTTTATGTATTTGAAAGTTTTAAGAACTATATAAGATTTCTAAGAAAAGTGAATAAGAAAAGCAAGTAAAAGAGTCTGAAGATCAGTTTATGTATTTGAAAGTTTTAAGAACTAGAAGTTTAAAAGAATGATAAGATTTCTAAGAAAAGTGAAAAAGAAAAGCAAGTAAAAGAGTCTGAAGATCAGTTTATGTATTTGAAAGTTTTAAGAACTATATAAGATTTCTAAGAAAAGTGAATAAGAAAAGCAAGTAAAAGAGTCTGAAGATCAGTTTATGTATTTGAAAGTTTTAAGAACTAGATAAGATTTCTAAGAAAAGTGAATAAGAAAAGCAAGTAAAAGATTCTGAAGATCAGTTTATGTATTTGAAAGTTTTAAGAACTATATAAGATTTCTAAGAAAAGTGAATAAGAAAAGCAAGTAAAAGAGTCTGAAGATCAGTTTATGTATTTGAAAGTTTTAAGAACTAGAAGTTTAAAAGAATGATAAGATTTCTAAGAAAAGTGAATAAGAAAAGCAAGTAAAAGAGTCTGAAGATCAGTTTATGTATTTGAAAGTTTTAAGAACTAGATAAGATTTCTAAGAAAAGTGAATAAGAAAAGCAAGTAAAAGAGTCTGAAGATCAGTTTATGTATTTGAAAGTTTTAAGAACTAGATAAGATTTCTAAGAAAAGTGAATAAGAAAAGCAAGTAAAAGAGTCTGAAGATCAGTTTATGGATTTGAAAGTTTTAAGAACTAGAAGTTTAAAAGAATGATAGGATTTCTAAGAAAAGTGAATAAGAAAAGCAAGTAAAAGAGTCTGAAGATCAGTTTATGTATTTGAAAGTTTAAAAGAATGATAAGATTTCTAAGAAAAGTGAATAAGAAAAGCAGGTAAAAGAGTCTGAAGATCAGTTTATGTATTTGAAAGTTTTAAGAACTATATAAGATTTCTAAGAAAAGTGAATAAGAAAAGCAGGTAAAAGAGTCTGAAGATCAGTTTATGTATTTGAAAGTTTTAAGAACTAGAAGTTTAAAAGAATGATAAGATTTCTAAGAAAAGTGAATAAGAAAAGCAAGTAAAAGAGTCTGAAGATCAGTTTATGTATTTGAAAGTTTTAAGAACTAGATAAGATTTCTAAGAAAAGTGAATAAGAAAAGCAAGTAAAAGAGTCTGAAGATCAGTTTATGGATTTGAAAGTTTTAAGAACTAGAAGTTTAAAAGAATGATAGGATTTCTAAGAAAAGTGAATAAGAAAAGCAAGTAAAAGAGTCTGAAGATCAGTTTATGTATTTGAAAGTTTTAAGAACTATATAAGATTTCTAAGAAAAGTGAATAAGAAAAGCAAGTAAAAGAGTCTGAAGATCAGTTTATGTATTTGAAAGTTTTAAGAACTAGAAGTTTAAAAGAATGATAAGATTTCTAAGAAAAGTGAATAAGAAAAGCAAGTAAAAGAGTCTGAAGATCAGTTTATGTATTTGAAAGTTTTAAGAACTAGATAGGATTTCTAAGAAAAGTGAATAAGAAAAGCAAGTAAAAGAGTCTGAAGATCAGTTTATGTATTTGAAAGTTTAAAAGAATGATAAGATTTCTAAGAAAAGTGAATAAGAAAAGCAGGTAAAAGAGTCTGAAGATCAGTTTATGTATTTGAAAGTTTTAAGAACTAGATAAGATTTCTAAGAAAAGTGAATAAGAAAAGCAAGTAAAAGAGTCTGAAGATCAGTTTATGTATTTGAAAGTTTTAAGAACTAGAAGTTTAAAAGAATGATAAGATTTCTAAGAAAAGTGAATAAGAAAAGCAAGTAAAAGAGTCTGAAGATCAGTTTATGTATTTGAAAGTTTTAAGAACTAGAAGTTTAAAAGAATGATAAGATTTCTAAGAAAAGTGAATAAGAAAAGCAAGTAAAAGAGTCTGAAGATCAGTTTATGTATTTGAAAGTTTTAAGAACTAGAAGTTTAAAAGAATGATAGGATTTCTAAGAAAAGTGAATAAGAAAAGCAAGTAAAAGAGTCTGAAGATCAGTTTATGTATTTGAAAGTTTTATGAACTAGAAGTTTAAAAGAATGATAAGATTTCTAAGAAAAGTGAATAAGAAAAGCAAGTAAAAGAGTCTGAAGATCAGTTTATGTATTTGAAAGTTTTAAGAACTAGATAAGATTTCTAAGAAAAGTGAATAAGAAAAGCAAGTAAAAGAGTCTGAAGATCAGTTTATGTATTTGAAAGTTTTATGAACTAGAAGTTTAAAAGAATGATAGGATTTCTAAGAAAAGTGAATAAGAAAAGCAAGTAAAAGAGTCTGAAGATCAGTTTATGTATTTGAAAGTTTAAAAGAATGATAAGATTTCTAAGAAAAGTGAAAAAGAAAAGCAAGTAAAAGAGTCTGAAGATCAGTTTATGTATTTGAAAGTTTTAAGAACTATATAAGATTTCTAAGAAAAGTGAATAAGAAAAGCAAGTAAAAGAGTCTGAAGATCAGTTTATGTATTTGAAAGTTTTAAGAACTAGATAAGATTTCTAAGAAAAGTGAATAAGAAAAGCAAGTAAAAGAGTCTGAAGATCAGTTTATGTATTTGAAAGTTTAAAGAACTAGAAGTTTAAAAGAATGATAAGATTTCTAAGAAAAGTGAATAAGAAAAGCAAGTAAAAGAGTCTGAAGATCAGTTTATGTATTTGAAAGTTTTAAGAACTATATAAGATTTCTAAGAAAAGTGAATAAGAAAAGCAAGTAAAAGAGTCTGAAGATCAGTTTATGTATTTGAAAGTTTTAAGAACTAGAAGTTTAAAAGAATGATAAGATTTCTAAGAAAAGTGAATAAGAAAAGCAAGTAAAAGAGTCTGAAGATCAGTTTATGTATTTGAAAGTTTAAGAACTATATAAGATTTCTAAGAAAAGTGAATAAGAAAAGCAAGTAAAAGAGTCTGAAGATCAGTTTATGTATTTGAAAGTTTTAAGAACTAGATAAGATTTCTAAGAAAAGTGAATAAGAAAAGCAAGTAAAAGAGTCTGAAGATCAGTTTATGTATTTGAAAGTTTTAAGAACTAGAAGTTTAAAAGAATGATAAGATTTCTAAGAAAAGTGAATAAGAAAAGCAAGTAAAAGAGTCTGAAGATCAGTTTATGGATTTGAAAGTTTTAAGAACTAGAAGTTTAAAAGAATGATAGGATTTCTAAGAAAAGTGAATAAGAAAAGCAAGTAAAAGAGTCTGAAGATCAGTTTATGTATTTGAAAGTTTTAAGAACTAGAAGTTTAAAAGAATGATAGGATTTCTAAGAAAAGTGAATAAGAAAAGCAAGTAAAGGAGTCTGAAGATCAGTTTATGTATTTGAAAGTTTTAAGAACTAGATAAGATTTCTAAGAAAAGTGAATAAGAAAAGCAAGTAAAAGAGTCTGAAGATCAGTTTATGTATTTGAAAGTTTTATGAACTAGAAGTTTAAAAGAATGATAGGATTTCTAAGAAAAGTGAATAAGAAAAGCAAGTAAAAGAGTCTGAAGATCAGTTTATGTATTTGAAAGTTTTAAGAACTAGATAAGATTTCTAAGAAAAGTGAATAAGAAAAGCAAGTAAAAGAGTCTGAAGATCAGTTTATGTATTTGAAAGTTTTAAGAACTATATAAGATTTCTAAGAAAAGTGAATAAGAAAAGCAAGTAAAAGAGTCTGAAGATCAGTTTATGTATTTGAAAGTTTTAAGAACTATATAAGATTTCTAAGAAAAGTGAATAAGAAAAGCAAGTAAAAGAGTCTGAAGATCAGTTTATGTATTTGAAAGTTTTAAGAACTAGAAGTTTAAAAGAATGATAAGATTTCTAAGAAAAGTGAATAAGAAAAGCAAGTAAAAGAGTCTGAAGATAAGTTTATGTATTTGAAAGTTTTAAGAACTATATAAGATTTCTAAGAAAAGTGAATAAGAAAAGCAAGTAAAAGAGTCTGAAGATCAGTTTATGTATTTGAAAGTTTTAAGAACTAGAAGTTTAAAAGAATGATAAGATTTCTAAGAAAAGTGAAAAAGAAAAGCAAGTAAAAGAGTCTGAAGATCAGTTTATGTATTTGAAAGTTTTAAGAACTATATAAGATTTCTAAGAAAAGTGAATAAGAAAAGCAAGTAAAAGAGTCTGAAGATCAGTTTATGTATTTGAAAGTTTTAAGAACTAGATAAGATTTCTAAGAAAAGTGAATAAGAAAAGCAAGTAAAAGATTCTGAAGATCAGTTTATGTATTTGAAAGTTTTAAGAACTATATAAGATTTCTAAGAAAAGTGAATAAGAAAAGCAAGTAAAAGAGTCTGAAGATCAGTTTATGTATTTGAAAGTTTTAAGAACTAGAAGTTTAAAAGAATGATAAGATTTCTAAGAAAAGTGAATAAGAAAAGCAAGTAAAAGAGTCTGAAGATCAGTTTATGTATTTGAAAGTTTTAAGAACTAGATAAGATTTCTAAGAAAAGTGAATAAGAAAAGCAAGTAAAAGAGTCTGAAGATCAGTTTATGTATTTGAAAGTTTTAAGAACTAGATAAGATTTCTAAGAAAAGTGAATAAGAAAAGCAAGTAAAAGAGTCTGAAGATCAGTTTATGGATTTGAAAGTTTTAAGAACTAGAAGTTTAAAAGAATGATAGGATTTCTAAGAAAAGTGAATAAGAAAAGCAAGTAAAAGAGTCTGAAGATCAGTTTATGTATTTGAAAGTTTAAAAGAATGATAAGATTTCTAAGAAAAGTGAATAAGAAAAGCAGGTAAAAGAGTCTGAAGATCAGTTTATGTATTTGAAAGTTTTAAGAACTATATAAGATTTCTAAGAAAAGTGAATAAGAAAAGCAGGTAAAAGAGTCTGAAGATCAGTTTATGTATTTGAAAGTTTTAAGAACTAGAAGTTTAAAAGAATGATAAGATTTCTAAGAAAAGTGAATAAGAAAAGCAAGTAAAAGAGTCTGAAGATCAGTTTATGTATTTGAAAGTTTTAAGAACTAGATAAGATTTCTAAGAAAAGTGAATAAGAAAAGCAAGTAAAAGAGTCTGAAGATCAGTTTATGGATTTGAAAGTTTTAAGAACTAGAAGTTTAAAAGAATGATAGGATTTCTAAGAAAAGTGAATAAGAAAAGCAAGTAAAAGAGTCTGAAGATCAGTTTATGTATTTGAAAGTTTTAAGAACTATATAAGATTTCTAAGAAAAGTGAATAAGAAAAGCAAGTAAAAGAGTCTGAAGATCAGTTTATGTATTTGAAAGTTTTAAGAACTAGAAGTTTAAAAGAATGATAAGATTTCTAAGAAAAGTGAATAAGAAAAGCAAGTAAAAGAGTCTGAAGATCAGTTTATGTATTTGAAAGTTTTAAGAACTAGATAGGATTTCTAAGAAAAGTGAATAAGAAAAGCAAGTAAAAGAGTCTGAAGATCAGTTTATGTATTTGAAAGTTTAAAAGAATGATAAGATTTCTAAGAAAAGTGAATAAGAAAAGCAGGTAAAAGAGTCTGAAGATCAGTTTATGTATTTGAAAGTTTTAAGAACTAGATAAGATTTCTAAGAAAAGTGAATAAGAAAAGCAAGTAAAAGAGTCTGAAGATCAGTTTATGTATTTGAAAGTTTTAAGAACTAGAAGTTTAAAAGAATGATAAGATTTCTAAGAAAAGTGAATAAGAAAAGCAAGTAAAAGAGTCTGAAGATCAGTTTATGTATTTGAAAGTTTTAAGAACTAGAAGTTTAAAAGAATGATAAGATTTCTAAGAAAAGTGAATAAGAAAAGCAAGTAAAAGAGTCTGAAGATCAGTTTATGTATTTGAAAGTTTAAAAGAATGATAAGATTTCTAAGAAAAGTGAATAAGAAAAGCAGGTAAAAGAGTCTGAAGATCAGTTTATGTATTTGAAAGTTTTAAGAACTATATAAGATTTCTAAGAAAAGTGAATAAGAAAAGCAAGTAAAAGAGTCTGAAGATCAGTTTATGTATTTGAAAGTTTTAAGAACTAGAAGTTTAAAAGAATGATAAGATTTCTAAGAAAAGTGAATAAGAAAAGCAAGTAAAAGAGTCTGAAGATCAGTTTATGTATTTGAAAGTTTAAAAGAATGATAAGATTTCTAAGAAAAGTGAATAAGAAAAGCAGGTAAAAGAGTCTGAAGATCAGTTTATGTATTTGAAAGTTTTAAGAACTATATAAGATTTCTAAGAAAAGTGAATAAGAAAAGCAGGTAAAAGAGTCTGAAGATCAGTTTATGTATTTGAAAGTTTTAAGAACTAGAAGTTTAAAAGAATGATAAGATTTCTAAGAAAAGTGAATAAGAAAAGCAAGTAAAAGAGTCTGAAGATCAGTTTATGTATTTGAAAGTTTTAAGAACTAGATAAGATTTCTAAGAAAAGTGAATAAGAAAAGCAAGTAAAAGAGTCTGAAGATCAGTTTATGGATTTGAAAGTTTTAAGAACTAGAAGTTTAAAAGAATGATAGGATTTCTAAGAAAAGTGAATAAGAAAAGCAAGTAAAAGAGTCTGAAGATCAGTTTATGTATTTGAAAGTTTTAAGAACTATATAAGATTTCTAAGAAAAGTGAATAAGAAAAGCAAGTAAAAGAGTCTGAAGATCAGTTTATGTATTTGAAAGTTTTAAGAACTAGAAGTTTAAAAGAATGATAAGATTTCTAAGAAAAGTGAATAAGAAAAGCAAGTAAAAGAGTCTGAAGATCAGTTTATGTATTTGAAAGTTTTAAGAACTAGATAGGATTTCTAAGAAAAGTGAATAAGAAAAGCAAGTAAAAGAGTCTGAAGATCAGTTTATGTATTTGAAAGTTTAAAAGAATGATAAGATTTCTAAGAAAAGTGAATAAGAAAAGCAGGTAAAAGAGTCTGAAGATCAGTTTATGTATTTGAAAGTTTTAAGAACTAGATAAGATTTCTAAGAAAAGTGAATAAGAAAAGCAAGTAAAAGAGTCTGAAGATCAGTTTATGTATTTGAAAGTTTTAAGAACTAGAAGTTTAAAAGAATGATAAGATTTCTAAGAAAAGTGAATAAGAAAAGCAAGTAAAAGAGTCTGAAGATCAGTTTATGTATTTGAAAGTTTTAAGAACTAGAAGTTTAAAAGAATGATAAGATTTCTAAGAAAAGTGAATAAGAAAAGCAAGTAAAAGAGTCTGAAGATCAGTTTATGGATTTGAAAGTTTTAAGAACTAGAAGTTTAAAAGAATGATAGGATTTCTAAGAAAAGTGAATAAGAAAAGCAAGTAAAAGAGTCTGAAGATCAGTTTATGTATTTGAAAGTTTTAAGAACTATATAAGATTTCTAAGAAAAGTGAATAAGAAAAGCAAGTAAAAGAGTCTGAAGATCAGTTTATGTATTTGAAAGTTTTAAGAACTAGAAGTTTAAAAGAATGATAAGATTTCTAAGAAAAGTGAATAAGAAAAGCAAGTAAAAGAGTCTGAAGATCAGTTTATGTATTTGAAAGTTTTAAGAACTAGATAGGATTTCTAAGAAAAGTGAATAAGAAAAGCAAGTAAAAGAGTCTGAAGATCAGTTTATGTATTTGAAAGTTTAAAAGAATGATAAGATTTCTAAGAAAAGTGAATAAGAAAAGCAGGTAAAAGAGTCTGAAGATCAGTTTATGTATTTGAAAGTTTTAAGAACTAGATAAGATTTCTAAGAAAAGTGAATAAGAAAAGCAAGTAAAAGAGTCTGAAGATCAGTTTATGTATTTGAAAGTTTTAAGAACTAGAAGTTTAAAAGAATGATAAGATTTCTAAGAAAAGTGAATAAGAAAAGCAAGTAAAAGAGTCTGAAGATCAGTTTATGTATTTGAAAGTTTTAAGAACTAGAAGTTTAAAAGAATGATAAGATTTCTAAGAAAAGTGAATAAGAAAAGCAAGTAAAAGAGTCTGAAGATCAGTTTATGGATTTGAAAGTTTTAAGAACTAGAAGTTTAAAAGAATGATAGGATTTCTAAGAAAAGTGAATAAGAAAAGCAAGTAAAAGAGTCTGAAGATCAGTTTATGTATTTGAAAGTTTTAAGAACTATATAAGATTTCTAAGAAAAGTGAATAAGAAAAGCAAGTAAAAGAGTCTGAAGATCAGTTTATGTATTTGAAAGTTTTAAGAACTAGAAGTTTAAAAGAATGATAGGATTTCTAAGAAAAGTGAATAAGAAAAGCAAGTAAAGGAGTCTGAAGATCAGTTTATGTATTTGAAAGTTTTAAGAACTAGATAAGATTTCTAAGAAAAGTGAATAAGAAAAGCAAGTAAAAGAGTCTGAAGATCAGTTTATGGATTTGAAAGTTTTAAGAACTAGAAGTTTAAAAGAATGATAGGATTTCTAAGAAAAGTGAATAAGAAAAGCAAGTAAAAGAGTCTGAAGATCAGTTTATGTATTTGAAAGTTTTAAGAACTATATAAGATTTCTAAGAAAAGTGAATAAGAAAAGCAAGTAAAAGAGTCTGAAGATCAGTTTATGTATTTGAAAGTTTTAAGAACTAGAAGTTTAAAAGAATGATAAGATTTCTAAGAAAAGTGAATAAGAAAAGCAAGTAAAAGAGTCTGAAGATCAGTTTATGTATTTGAAAGTTTTAAGAACTAGATAGGATTTCTAAGAAAAGTGAATAAGAAAAGCAAGTAAAAGAGTCTGAAGATCAGTTTATGTATTTGAAAGTTTAAAAGAATGATAAGATTTCTAAGAAAAGTGAATAAGAAAAGCAGGTAAAAGAGTCTGAAGATCAGTTTATGTATTTGAAAGTTTTAAGAACTAGATAAGATTTCTAAGAAAAGTGAATAAGAAAAGCAAGTAAAAGAGTCTGAAGATCAGTTTATGTATTTGAAAGTTTTAAGAACTAGAAGTTTAAAAGAATGATAAGATTTCTAAGAAAAGTGAATAAGAAAAGCAAGTAAAAGAGTCTGAAGATCAGTTTATGTATTTGAAAGTTTTAAGAACTAGATAAGATTTCTAAGAAAAGTGAATAAGAAAAGCAAGTAAAAGAGTCTGAAGATCAGTTTATGTATTTGAAAGTTTAAAAGAATGATAGGATTTCTAAGAAAAGTGAATAAGAAAAGCAAGTAAAAGAGTCTGAAGATCAGTTTATGTATTTGAAAGTTTTATGAACTAGAAGTTTAAAAGAATGATAAGATTTCTAAGAAAAGTGAATAAGAAAAGCAAGTAAAAGAGTCTGAAGATCAGTTTATGTATTTGAAAGTTTTAAGAACTAGATAAGATTTCTAAGAAAAGTGAATAAGAAAAGCAAGTAAAAGAGTCTGAAGATCAGTTTATGTATTTGAAAGTTTTATGAACTAGAAGTTTAAAAGAATGATAGGATTTCTAAGAAAAGTGAATAAGAAAAGCAAGTAAAAGAGTCTGAAGATCAGTTTATGTATTTGAAAGTTTAAAAGAATGATAAGATTTCTAAGAAAAGTGAAAAAGAAAAGCAAGTAAAAGAGTCTGAAGATCAGTTTATGTATTTGAAAGTTTTAAGAACTATATAAGATTTCTAAGAAAAGTGAATAAGAAAAGCAAGTAAAAGAGTCTGAAGATCAGTTTATGTATTTGAAAGTTTTAAGAACTAGATAAGATTTCTAAGAAAAGTGAATAAGAAAAGCAAGTAAAAGAGTCTGAAGATCAGTTTATGTATTTGAAAGTTTTAAGAACTAGAAGTTTAAAAGAATGATAAGATTTCTAAGAAAAGTGAATAAGAAAAGCAAGTAAAAGAGTCTGAAGATCAGTTTATGTATTTGAAAGTTTTAAGAACTATATAAGATTTCTAAGAAAAGTGAATAAGAAAAGCAAGTAAAAGAGTCTGAAGATCAGTTTATGTATTTGAAAGTTTTAAGAACTAGAAGTTTAAAAGAATGATAAGATTTCTAAGAAAAGTGAATAAGAAAAGCAAGTAAAAGAGTCTGAAGATCAGTTTATGTATTTGAAAGTTTAAGAACTATATAAGATTTCTAAGAAAAGTGAATAAGAAAAGCAAGTAAAAGAGTCTGAAGATCAGTTTATGTATTTGAAAGTTTTAAGAACTAGATAAGATTTCTAAGAAAAGTGAATAAGAAAAGCAAGTAAAAGAGTCTGAAGATCAGTTTATGTATTTGAAAGTTTTAAGAACTAGAAGTTTAAAAGAATGATAAGATTTCTAAGAAAAGTGAATAAGAAAAGCAAGTAAAAGAGTCTGAAGATCAGTTTATGTATTTGAAAGTTTTAAGAACTATATAAGATTTCTAAGAAAAGTGAATAAGAAAAGCAAGTAAAAGAGTCTGAAGATCAGTTTATGGATTTGAAAGTTTTAAGAAATAGAAGTTTAAAAGAATGATAGGATTTCTAAGAAAAGTGAATAAGAAAAGCAAGTAAAAGAGTCTGAAGATCAGTTTATGTATTTGAAAGTTTTAAGAACTATATAAGATTTCTAAGAAAAGTGAATAAGAAAAGCAAGTAAAAGAGTCTGAAGATCAGTTTATGTATTTGAAAGTTTTAAGAACTAGAAGTTTAAAAGAATGATAAGATTTCTAAGAAAAGTGAATAAGAAAAGCAAGTAAAAGAGTCTGAAGATCAGTTTATGGATTTGAAAGTTTTAAGAAATAGAAGTTTAAAAGAATGATAGGATTTCTAAGAAAAGTGAATAAGAAAAGCAAGTAAAAGAGTCTGAAGATCAGTTTATGTATTTGAAAGTTTTAAGAACTAGAAGTTTAAAAGAATGATAGGATTTCTAAGAAAAGTGAATAAGAAAAGCAAGTAAAGGAGTCTGAAGATCAGTTTATGTATTTGAAAGTTTTAAGAACTAGATAAGATTTCTAAGAAAAGTGAATAAGAAAAGCAAGTAAAAGAGTCTGAAGATCAGTTTATGTATTTGAAAGTTTTATGAACTAGAAGTTTAAAAGAATGATAGGATTTCTAAGAAAAGTGAATAAGAAAAGCAAGTAAAAGAGTCTGAAGATCAGTTTATGTATTTGAAAGTTTTAAGAACTAGATAAGATTTCTAAGAAAAGTGAATAAGAAAAGCAAGTAAATGAGTCTGAAGATCAGTTTATGTATTTGAAAGTTTTAAGAACTAGAAGTTTAAAAGAATGATAGGATTTCTAAGAAAAGTGAATAAGAAAAGCAAGTAAAAGAGTCTGAAGATCAGTTTATGTATTTGAAAGTTTTAAGAACTATATAAGATTTCTAAGAAAAGTAAATAAGAAAAGCAAGTAAAAGAGTCTGAAGATCAGTTTATGTATTTGAAAGTTTTAAGAACTAGAAGTTTAAAAGAATAATAGGATTTCTAAGAAAAGTGAATAAGAAAAGCAAGTAAAAGAGTCTGAAGATCAGTTTATGTATTTGAAAGTTTTAAGAACTAGATAAGATTTCTAAGAAAAGTGAATAAGAAAAGCAAGTAAATGAGTCTGAAGATCAGTTTATGTATTTGAAAGTTTTAAGAACTAGAAGTTTAAAAGAATGATAAGATTTCTAAGAAAAGTGAATAAGAAAAGCAAGTAAAAGAGTCTGAAGATCAGTTTATGTATTTGAAAGTTTTAAGAACTAGATAGGATTTCTAAGAAAAGTGAATAAGAAAAGCAAGTAAAAGAGTCTGAAGATCAGTTTATGTATTTGAAAGTTTTAAGAACTAGAAGTTTAAAAGAATGATAGGATTTCTAAGAAAAGTGAATAAGAAAAGCAAGTAAAAGAGTCTGAAGATCAGTTTATGTATTTGAAAGTTTTAAGAACTAGATAAGATTTCTAAGAAAAGTGAATAAGAAAAGCAAGTAAAAGAGTCTGAAGATCAGTTTATGTATTTGGAAGTTTTAAGAACTAGAAGTTTAAAAGAATGATAGGATTTCTAAGAAAAGTGAATAAGAAAAGCAAGTAAAAGAGTCTAAAGATCAGTTTATGTATTTGAAAGTTTAAAAGAATGATAAGATTTCTAAGAAAAGTGAAAAAGAAAAGCAAGTAAAAGAGTCTGAAGATCAGTTTATGTATTTGAAAGTTTTATGAACTAGAAGTTTAAAAGAATGATAGGATTTCTAAGAAAAGTGAATAAGAAAAGCAAGTAAAAGAGTCTGAAGATCAGTTTATGTATTTGAAAGTTTTAAGAACTAGAAGTTTAAAAGAAAAGTGAATAAGAAAAGCAAGTAAAGAGTCTGAAGATCAGTTTATGTATTTGAAAATTTTAAGAACTAGATAAGATTTCTAAGAAAAGTGAATAAGAAAAGCAAGTAAAAGAGTCTGAAGATCAGTTTATGTATTTGGAAGTTTTATGAACTAGAAGTTTAAAAGAATGATAAGATTTCTAAGAAAAGTGAATAAGAAAAGCAAGTAAAAGAGTCTGAAGATCAGTTTATGTATTTGAAAGTTTTAAGAACTAGAAGTTTAAAAGAATGATAAGATTTCTAAGAAAAGTGAATAAGAAAAGCAAGTAAAAGAGTCTGAAGATCAGTTTATGTATTTGAAAGTTTTAAGAACTAGAAGTTTAAAAGAATGATAAGATTTCTGAGAAAAGTGAATAAGAAAAGCAAGTAAAAGAGTCTGAAGATCAGTTTATGTATTTGAAAGTTTTATGAACTAGAAGTTTGAAAGAATGATAGGATTTCTAAGAAAAGTGAATAAGAAAAGCAAGTAAATGAGTCTGAAGATCAGTTTATGTATTTGAAAGTTTTAAGAACTAGAAGTTTAAAAGAATGATAAGATTTCTAAGAAAAGTGAATAAGAAAAGCAAGTAAAAGAGTCTGAAGATCAGTTTATGTATTTGAAAGTTTTAAGAACTAGATAAGATTTCTAAGAAAAGTGAATAAGAAAAGCAAGTAAATGAGTCTGAAGATCAGTTTATGTATTTGAAAGTTTTAAGAACTAGAAGTTTAAAAGAATGATAGGATTTCTAAGAAAAGTGAATAAGAAAAGCAAGTAAAAGAGTCTGAAGATCAGTTTATGTATTTGAAAGTTTTAAGAACTAGAAGTTTAAAAGAATGATAAGATTTCTAAGAAAAGTGAATAAGAAAAGCAAGTAAAAGAGTCTGAAGATCAGTTTATGTATTTGAAAGTTTTAAGAACTAGAAGTTTAAAAGAATGATAAGATTTCTGAGAAAAGTGAATAAGAAAAGCAAGTAAAAGAGTCTGAAGATCAGTTTATGTATTTGAAAGTTTTAAGAACTAGAAGTTTAAAAGAATGATAGGATTTCTAAGAAAAGTGAATAAGAAAAGCAAGTAAAAGAGTCTGAAGATCAGTTTATGTATTTGAAAGTTTTAAGAACTAGAAGTTTAAAAGAATGATAAGATTTCTAAGAAAAGTGAAAAAGAAAAGCAAGTAAAAGAGTCTGAAGATCAGTTTATGTATTTGAAAGTTTTATGAACTAGAAGTTTAAAAGAATGATAGGATTTCTAAGAAAAGTGAATAAGAAAAGCAAGTAAAAGAGTCTGAAGATCAGTTTATGTATTTGAAAGTTTTAAGAACTATATAAGATTTCTAAGAAAAGTGAATAAGAAAAGCAAGTAAAGAGTCTGAAGATCAGTTTATGTATTTGAAAGTTTTAAGAACTAGATAAGATTTCTAAGAAAAGTGAATAAGAAAAGCAAGTAAAAGAGTCTGAAGAACAGTTTATGTATTTGAAAGTTTTAAGAACTATATAAGATTTCTAAGAAAAGTGAATAAGAAAAGCAAGTAAAGAGTCTGAAGATCAGTTTATGTATTTGAAAGTTTTAAGAACTAGATAAGATTTCTAAGAAAAGTGAATAAGAAAAGCAAGTAAAAGAGTCTGAAGATCAGTTTATGTATTTGAAAGTTTTAAGAACTAGATAAGATTTCTAAGAAAAGTGAATAAGAAAAGCAAGTAAAAGAGTCTGAAGATCAGTTTATGTATTTGAAAGTTTTAAGAACTAGAAGTTTAAAAGAATGATAAGATTTCTAAGAAAAGTGAATAAGAAAAGCAAGTAAAAGAGTCTGAAGATCAGTTTATGTATTTGAAAGTTCTAAGAACTAGAAGTTTAAAAGAATGATAAGATTTCTAAGAAAAGTGAATAAGAAAAGCAAGTAAAAGAGTCTAAAGATCTGTTTATGTATTTGAAAGTTTTAAGAACTAGAAGTTTAAAAGAATGATAGGATTTCTAAGAAAAGTGAATAAGAAAAGCAAGTAAAAGAGTCTGAAGATCAGTTTATGTATTTGAAAGTTTAAAAGAATGATAAGATTTCTAAGAAAAGTGAAAAAGAAAAGCAAGTAAAAGAGTCTGAAGATCAGTTTATGTATTTGAAAGTTTTATGAACTAGAAGTTTAAAAGAATGATAGGATTTCTAAGAAAAGTGAATAAGAAAAGCAAGTAAAAGAGTCTGAAGATCAGTTTATGTATTTGAAAGTTTTAAGAACTATGTAAGATTTCTAAGAAAAGTGAATAAGAAAAGCAAGTAAAAGAGTCTGAAGATCAGTTTATGTATTTGAAAGTTTTAAAAACTAGAAGTTTAAAAGAATGATAGGATTTCTAAGAAAAGTGAATAAGAAAAGCAAGTAAAAGAGTCTAAAGATCAGTTTATGTATTTGAAAGTTTTAAGAACTAGAAGTTTAAAAGAATGATAGGATTTCTAAGAAAAGTGAATAAGAAAAGCAAGTAAAAGAGTCTGAAGATCAGTTTATGTATTTGAAAGTTTTAAGAACTAGAAGTTTAAAAGAATGATAAGATTTCTAAGAAAAGTGAATAAGAAAAGCAAGTAAAAGAGTCTGAAGATCAGTTTATGTATTTGAAAGTTTTAAGAACTAGAAGTTTAAAAGAATGATAAGATTTCGAAGAAAAGTGAATAAGAAAAGCAAGTAAAAGAGTCTGAAGATCAGTTTATGTATTTGATAGTTTTAAGAACTATATAAGATTTCTAAGAAAAGTGAATAAGAAAAGCAAGTAAAAGAGTCTGAAGATCAGTTTATGTATTTGAAAGTTTTAAGAACTAGAAGTTTAAAAGAATGATAGGATTTCTAAGAAAAGTGAATAAGAAAAGCAAGTAAAAGAGTCTGAAGATCAGTTTATGTATTTGAAAGTTTTAAGAACTAGAAGTTTAAAAGAATGATAAGATTTCTAAGAAAAGTGAATAAGAAAAGCAAGTAAAGAGTCTGAAGATCAGTTTATGTATTTGAAAATTTTAAGAACTAGATAAGATTTCTAAGAAAAGTGAATAAGAAAAGCAAGTAAAAGAGTCTGAAGATCAGTTTATGTATTTGAAAGTTTTAAGAACTATATAAGATTTCTAAGAAAAGTGAATAAGAAAAGCAAGTAAAGAGTCTGAAGATCAGTTTATGTATTTGAAAGTTTTAAGAACTAGATAAGATTTCTAAGAAAAGTGAATAAGAAAAGCAAGTAAAAGAGTCTGAAGATCAGTTTATGTATTTGAAAGTTTTAAGAACTAGATAAGATTTCTAAGAAAAGTGAATAAGAAAAGCAAGTAAAAGAGTCTGAAGATCAGTTTATGTATTTGAAAGTTTTAAGAACTAGAAGTTTAAAAGAATGATAAGATTTCTAAGAAAAGTGAATAAGAAAAGCAAGTAAAAGAGTCTGAAGATCAGTTTATGTATTTGAAAGTTCTAAGAACTAGAAGTTTAAAAGAATGATAAGATTTCTAAGAAAAGTGAATAAGAAAAGCAAGTAAAAGAGTCTAAAGATCAGTTTATGTATTAGAAAGTTTTAAGAACTAGAAGTTTAAAAGAATGATAGGATTTCTAAGAAAAGTGAATAAGAAAAGCAAGTAAAAGAGTCTGAAGATCAGTTTATGTATTTGAAAGTTTAAAAGAATGATAAGATTTCTAAGAAAAGTGAAAAAGAAAAGCAAGTAAAAGAGTCTGAAGATCAGTTTATGTATTTGAAAGTTTTATGAACTAGAAGTTTAAAAGAATGATAGGATTTCTAAGAAAAGTGAATAAGAAAAGCAAGTAAAAGAGTCTGAAGATCAGTTTATGTATTTGAAAGTTTTAAGAACTATGTAAGATTTCTAAGAAAAGTGAATAAGAAAAGCAAGTAAAAGAGTCTGAAGATCAGTTTATGTATTTGAAAGTTTTAAAAACTAGAAGTTTAAAAGAATGATAGGATTTCTAAGAAAAGTGAATAAGAAAAGCAAGTAAAAGAGTCTGAAGATCAGTTTATGTATTTGAAAGTTTTAAGAACTAGAAGTTTAAAAGAATGATAAGATTTCTAAGAAAAGTGAATAAGAAAAGCAAGTAAAAGAGTCTGAAGATCAGTTTATGTATTTGAAAGTTTTAAGAACTAGAAGTTTAAAAGAATGATAAGATTTCTAAGAAAAGTGAATAAGAAAAGCAAGTAAAAGAGTCTGAATATCAGTTTATGTATTTGAAAGTTTTAAGAACTAGAAGTTTAAAAGAATGATAAGATTTCTAAGAAAAGTGAATAAGAAAAGCAAGTAAAAGAGTCTGAAGATCAGTTTATGTATTTGAAAGTTTTAAGAACTAGAAGTTTAAAAGAATGATAGGATTTCTAAGAAAAGTGAATAAGAAAAGCAAGTAAAAGAGTCTGAAGATCAGTTTATGTATTTGAAAGTTTTAAGAACTAGAAGTTTAAAAGAATGATAAGATTTCTAAGAAAAGTGAATAAGAAAAGCAAGTAAAAGAGTCTGAAGATCAGTTTATGTATTTGAAAGTTTTATGAACTAGAAGTTTAAAAGAATGATAGGATTTCTAAGAAAAGTGAATAAGAAAAGCAAGTAAAAGAGTCTGAAGATCAGTTTATGTATTTGAAAGTTTTAAGAACTATATAAGATTTCTAAGAAAAGTGAATAAGAAAAGCAAGTAAAAGAGTCTGAAGATCAGTTTATGTATTTGAAAGTTTTAAGAACTAGAAGTTTAAAAGAATGATAAGATTTCTAAGAAAAGTGAATAAGAAAAGCAAGTAAAAGAGTCTGAAGATCAGTTTATGTATTTGAAAGTTTTAAGAACTAGAAGTTTAAAAGAATGATAGGATTTCTAAGAAAAGTGAATAAGAAAAGCAAGTAAAAGAGTCTGAAGATCAGTTTATGTATTTGAAAGTTTTAAGAACTAGAAGTTTAAAAGAATGATAAGATTTCTAAGAAAAGTGAATAAGAAAAGCAAGTAAAAGAGT
Source organism: Loxodes magnus (assembly GCA_946699065.1). Lineage (NCBI taxonomy): Eukaryota > Ciliophora > Karyorelictea > Loxodida > Loxodidae > Loxodes > Loxodes magnus. The sequence continues at coordinate 5,361 of CAMPDV010001349.1, read as the reverse complement.
CTGAAGATCAGTTTATGTATTTGAAAGTTTTATGAACTAGAAGTTTGAAAGAATGATAGGATTTCTAAGAAAAGTGAATAAGAAAAGCAAGTAAATGAGTCTGAAGATCAGTTTATGTATTTGAAAGTTTTAAGAACTAGAAGTTTAAAAGAATGATAAGATTTCTAAGAAAAGTGAATAAGAAAAGCAAGTAAAAGAGTCTGAAGATCAGTTTATGTATTTGAAAGTTTTAAGAACTATATAAGATTTCTAAGAAAAGTGAATAAGAAAAGCAAGTAAAAGAGTCTGAAGATCAGTTTATGTATTTGAAAGTTTTAAGAACTAGATAAGATTTCTAAGAAAAGTGAATAAGAAAAGCAAGTAAAAGAGTCTGAAGATCAGTTTATGTATTTGGAAGTTTTAAGAACTAGAAGTTTAAAAGAATGATAGGATTTCTAAGAAAAGTGAATAAGAAAAGCAAGTAAAAGAGTCTAAAGATCAGTTTATGTATTTGAAAGTTTAAAAGAATGATAAGATTTCTAAGAAAAGTGAAAAAGAAAAGCAAGTAAAAGAGTCTGAAGATCAGTTTATGTATTTGAAAGTTTTATGAACTAGAAGTTTAAAAGAATGATAGGATTTCTAAGAAAAGTGAATAAGAAAAGCAAGTAAAAGAGTCTGAAGATCAGTTTATGTATTTGAAAGTTTAAGAACTAGAAGTTTAAAAGAAAAGTGAATAAGAAAAGCAAGTAAAGAGTCTGAAGATCAGTTTATGTATTTGAAAATTTTAAGAACTAGATAAGATTTCTAAGAAAAGTGAATAAGAAAAGCAAGTAAAAGAGTCTGAAGATCAGTTTATGTATTTGGAAGTTTTATGAACTAGAAGTTTAAAAGAATGATAAGATTTCTAAGAAAAGTGAATAAGAAAAGCAAGTAAAAGAGTCTGAAGATCAGTTTATGTATTTGAAAGTTTTAAGAACTAGAAGTTTAAAAGAATGATAAGATTTCTAAGAAAAGTGAATAAGAAAAGCAAGTAAAAGAGTCTGAAGATCAGTTTATGTATTTGAAAGTTTTAAGAACTAGAAGTTTAAAAGAATGATAAGATTTCTGAGAAAAGTGAATAAGAAAAGCAAGTAAAAGAGTCTGAAGATCAGTTTATGTATTTGAAAGTTTTATGAACTAGAAGTTTGAAAGAATGATAGGATTTCTAAGAAAAGTGAATAAGAAAAGCAAGTAAATGAGTCTGAAGATCAGTTTATGTATTTGAAAGTTTTAAGAACTAGAAGTTTAAAAGAATGATAAGATTTCTAAGAAAAGTGAATAAGAAAAGCAAGTAAAAGAGTCTGAAGATCAGTTTATGTATTTGAAAGTTTTTTAGAACTAGAAGTTTAAAAGAATGATAGGATTTCTAAGAAAAGTGAATAAGAAAAGCAAGTAAAAGAGTCTGAAGATCAGTTTATGTATTTGAAAGTTTTAAGAACTAGAAGTTTAAAAGAATGATAGGATTTCTAAGAAAAGTGAATAAGAAAAGCAAGTAAAAGAGTCTGAAGATCAGTTTATGTATTTGAAAGTTTTATGAACTAGAAGTTTGAAAGAATGATAGGATTTCTAAGAAAAGTGAATAAGAAAAGCAAGTAAATGAGTCTGAAGATCAGTTTATGTATTTGAAAGTTTTAAGAACTAGAAGTTTAAAAGAATGATAAGATTTCTAAGAAAAGTGAATAAGAAAAGCAAGTAAAAGAGTCTGAAGATCAGTTTATGTATTTGAAAGTTTTAAGAACTAGATAAGATTTCTAAGAAAAGTGAATAAGAAAAGCAAGTAAATGAGTCTGAAGATCAGTTTATGTATTTGAAAGTTTTAAGAACTAGAAGTTTAAAAGAATGATAGGATTTCTAAGAAAAGTGAATAAGAAAAGCAAGTAAAAGAGTCTGAAGATCAGTTTATGTATTTGAAAGTTTTAAGAACTATATAAGATTTCTAAGAAAAGTAAATAAGAAAAGCAAGTAAAAGAGTCTGAAGATCAGTTTATGTATTTGAAAGTTTTAAGAACTAGAAGTTTAAAAGAATAATAGGATTTCTAAGAAAAGTGAATAAGAAAAGCAAGTAAAAGAGTCTGAAGATCAGTTTATGTATTTGAAAGTTTTAAGAACTAGATAAGATTTCTAAGAAAAGTGAATAAGAAAAGCAAGTAAATGAGTCTGAAGATCAGTTTATGTATTTGAAAGTTTTAAGAACTAGAAGTTTAAAAGAATGATAAGATTTCTAAGAAAAGTGAATAAGAAAAGCAAGTAAAAGAGTCTGAAGATCAGTTTATGTATTTGAAAGTTTTAAGAACTAGATAGGATTTCTAAGAAAAGTGAATAAGAAAAGCAAGTAAAAGAGTCTGAAGATCAGTTTATGTATTTGAAAGTTTTAAGAACTAGAAGTTTAAAAGAATGATAGGATTTCTAAGAAAAGTGAATAAGAAAAGCAAGTAAAAGAGTCTGAAGATCAGTTTATGTATTTGAAAGTTTTAAGAACTAGATAAGATTTCTAAGAAAAGTGAATAAGAAAAGCAAGTAAAAGAGTCTGAAGATCAGTTTATGTATTTGGAAGTTTTAAGAACTAGAAGTTTAAAAGAATGATAGGATTTCTAAGAAAAGTGAATAAGAAAAGCAAGTAAAAGAGTCTAAAGATCAGTTTATGTATTTGAAAGTTTAAAAGAATGATAAGATTTCTAAGAAAAGTGAAAAAGAAAAGCAAGTAAAAGAGTCTGAAGATCAGTTTATGTATTTGAAAGTTTTATGAACTAGAAGTTTAAAAGAATGATAGGATTTCTAAGAAAAGTGAATAAGAAAAGCAAGTAAAAGAGTCTGAAGATCAGTTTATGTATTTGAAAGTTTTAAGAACTAGAAGTTTAAAAGAAAAGTGAATAAGAAAAGCAAGTAAAGAGTCTGAAGATCAGTTTATGTATTTGAAAATTTTAAGAACTAGATAAGATTTCTAAGAAAAGTGAATAAGAAAAGCAAGTAAAAGAGTCTGAAGATCAGTTTATGTATTTGGAAGTTTTATGAACTAGAAGTTTAAAAGAATGATAAGATTTCTAAGAAAAGTGAATAAGAAAAGCAAGTAAAAGAGTCTGAAGATCAGTTTATGTATTTGAAAGTTTTAAGAACTAGAAGTTTAAAAGAATGATAAGATTTCTAAGAAAAGTGAATAAGAAAAGCAAGTAAAAGAGTCTGAAGATCAGTTTATGTATTTGAAAGTTTTAAGAACTAGAAGTTTAAAAGAATGATAAGATTTCTGAGAAAAGTGAATAAGAAAAGCAAGTAAAAGAGTCTGAAGATCAGTTTATGTATTTGAAAGTTTTATGAACTAGAAGTTTGAAAGAATGATAGGATTTCTAAGAAAAGTGAATAAGAAAAGCAAGTAAATGAGTCTGAAGATCAGTTTATGTATTTGAAAGTTTTAAGAACTAGAAGTTTAAAAGAATGATAAGATTTCTAAGAAAAGTGAATAAGAAAAGCAAGTAAAAGAGTCTGAAGATCAGTTTATGTATTTGAAAGTTTTAAGAACTAGATAAGATTTCTAAGAAAAGTGAATAAGAAAAGCAAGTAAATGAGTCTGAAGATCAGTTTATGTATTTGAAAGTTTTAAGAACTAGAAGTTTAAAAGAATGATAGGATTTCTAAGAAAAGTGAATAAGAAAAGCAAGTAAAAGAGTCTGAAGATCAGTTTATGTATTTGAAAGTTTTAAGAACTAGAAGTTTAAAAGAATGATAAGATTTCTAAGAAAAGTGAATAAGAAAAGCAAGTAAAAGAGTCTGAAGATCAGTTTATGTATTTGAAAGTTTTAAGAACTAGAAGTTTAAAAGAATGATAAGATTTCTGAGAAAAGTGAATAAGAAAAGCAAGTAAAAGAGTCTGAAGATCAGTTTATGTATTTGAAAGTTTTAAGAACTAGAAGTTTAAAAGAATGATAGGATTTCTAAGAAAAGTGAATAAGAAAAGCAAGTAAAAGAGTCTGAAGATCAGTTTATGTATTTGAAAGTTTTAAGAACTAGAAGTTTAAAAGAATGATAAGATTTCTAAGAAAAGTGAAAAAGAAAAGCAAGTAAAAGAGTCTGAAGATCAGTTTATGTATTTGAAAGTTTTATGAACTAGAAGTTTAAAAGAATGATAGGATTTCTAAGAAAAGTGAATAAGAAAAGCAAGTAAAAGAGTCTGAAGATCAGTTTATGTATTTGAAAGTTTTAAGAACTATATAAGATTTCTAAGAAAAGTGAATAAGAAAAGCAAGTAAAGAGTCTGAAGATCAGTTTATGTATTTGAAAGTTTTAAGAACTAGATAAGATTTCTAAGAAAAGTGAATAAGAAAAGCAAGTAAAAGAGTCTGAAGAACAGTTTATGTATTTGAAAGTTTTAAGAACTATATAAGATTTCTAAGAAAAGTGAATAAGAAAAGCAAGTAAAGAGTCTGAAGATCAGTTTATGTATTTGAAAGTTTTAAGAACTAGATAAGATTTCTAAGAAAAGTGAATAAGAAAAGCAAGTAAAAGAGTCTGAAGATCAGTTTATGTATTTGAAAGTTTTAAGAACTAGATAAGATTTCTAAGAAAAGTGAATAAGAAAAGCAAGTAAAAGAGTCTGAAGATCAGTTTATGTATTTGAAAGTTTTAAGAACTAGAAGTTTAAAAGAATGATAAGATTTCTAAGAAAAGTGAATAAGAAAAGCAAGTAAAAGAGTCTGAAGATCAGTTTATGTATTTGAAAGTTCTAAGAACTAGAAGTTTAAAAGAATGATAAGATTTCTAAGAAAAGTGAATAAGAAAAGCAAGTAAAAGAGTCTAAAGATCTGTTTATGTATTTGAAAGTTTTAAGAACTAGAAGTTTAAAAGAATGATAGGATTTCTAAGAAAAGTGAATAAGAAAAGCAAGTAAAAGAGTCTGAAGATCAGTTTATGTATTTGAAAGTTTAAAAGAATGATAAGATTTCTAAGAAAAGTGAAAAAGAAAAGCAAGTAAAAGAGTCTGAAGATCAGTTTATGTATTTGAAAGTTTTATGAACTAGAAGTTTAAAAGAATGATAGGATTTCTAAGAAAAGTGAATAAGAAAAGCAAGTAAAAGAGTCTGAAGATCAGTTTATGTATTTGAAAGTTTTAAGAACTATGTAAGATTTCTAAGAAAAGTGAATAAGAAAAGCAAGTAAAAGAGTCTGAAGATCAGTTTATGTATTTGAAAGTTTTAAAAACTAGAAGTTTAAAAGAATGATAGGATTTCTAAGAAAAGTGAATAAGAAAAGCAAGTAAAAGAGTCTAAAGATCAGTTTATGTATTTGAAAGTTTTAAGAACTAGAAGTTTAAAAGAATGATAGGATTTCTAAGAAAAGTGAATAAGAAAAGCA